>ML675641.1:1024891-1250742 GCA_007922155.1 Mesoclemmys tuberculata
CAGGGAAAAAGCTATATAATTTGTCTCACTAATACAGCCTGCCTCATACTTTAGGAAGATGAAATCAAAAACATCCCTGCCTCTCAAACCAAAAGATGGCACAAAGGAAACTCTTGAGCCTAGCTGGTGGCAGTTTGGGGATTACATTTATTGGCATCCCTTTTTAATAGTAGCTCTTTCTGCAGTGGCTTTTGAGGACATTACCTCAGCAGAAACTCCACTCCTGCTCAGTCATAGTATGCCTACACTGCACTGTAAAGCCAGCCGGTCACCCATGTTTGTGTTCTCAGTGTTTCCAAACTCATGACTGAGCATCCACATTGCATCCTAAACCTGTGTTTACAATCGCGGGACCCAGGTCTCTCTGCGCCCATACTGTGCTCCACAGACCTTCTGATCTGGCTCTGCATTTAAGCTGCATCCACACTGCGAAAATGCTGGGCCCAGACACCCACCCCCGCGTGGGGTCGTAGGAGACAGGTCCTGAGTCCCTGCTGACCCGAGCCAGACAGACCTGTGTGTGGACAGCGGGGGGCTGAGCCCTCCCACGTCGTAACGCCTTCAGAGGCGCTGCCTAGCCGGACCTGCCCCCTGGGCTGCACAGCCAGCCTCGCCCGCCGCCCAGGGAGGGGCCGTTGGCCAAACCCGAGCCTGGTCTGTCACCCCGCTCCCCAGGCCTGCAGACGGAGTCCGCGGCCACGACTACCCTCCCCTCGCGCCCGCCGCGGGCCCACTTCACGATGCGGGTCCGGGCGGCGCTGAGCCTCCGGGCCCGAGGGTGGCGTCCCGCCGCTTGCCGGACGGGGAGCAGGGCGGGGCCTGGCCGGGAGCGGCGGCGGCGGAAGAGGAGAAGACTTGGTTGTCGTTACCAGGGCTGCAGCAGCAGCGCGGCCGGAACCAACCCCTCCGGGCACTTCCGCTTCCGGGTGGGGAGGTCACTCACGGGCGCGCCGCAAGCCGGGGGCCTCGCGCGACGACAGCCCGGCCGCGGGAGGTGGCGGCGGGGCACGTGAAAAGGAGGCGGGGACAGGGCAGGGTCACGCGCCGCTGACACCGTGCCGTTCACGTCACGTGACAAAGGCCGGGCAGGGGTGGCGGTGAGTAGGTTGCGCTGCTCCCTGGGGACTCCGCAGAGGGGCGGGGCGGGGCCGCCTGATCCGCGCAAGTTCTGCCCTGGGGGCGCCGGGGCTCCAACAGCCCAGCCGCTCCCCTCCCCCCCCGTCAGCTCCCGTGGGGCCGAGAGGGCCCATAGCCGGCACCCTTCGCTCAGCCCCACTGGCCCCCGGGGCGGGGGGACAGGCCCCTGCTGGCCTACGTCCGGGCCAGGGAGGGTGGGCACCGGTGGCCGGCTGGAGGCACCCCCTCCCTCGGCTCACTTAAGGGAGGGGGGGCCGGGGCCCCGTGCAGGGGGCCGGGCCAGCTGTGGGCCATATCCCTGGGCAGGGAAGCTATGCTCTTGACAAGGGCCTCGACCCTCTCTTCAGCCCTGGCTTTCTCCTGCCGAAGTGCGATTGCCCTCCCCCTTAGGGGCCTCCTGCCACAATTAATCGCCTTGGGGCAAGGACTGCCTTTCTGCCACCTATAGCCACAGTGTCTCTTTCAGCTGGGCTGTCCTCCCCCGTGCAGCGCCTCTAGCGGGTACCCCACAGCAGTCTGTTCCTGCCATCTCCCAGGCTTTTATCATGAGGCTTAGGTCCTTTGAAATTTTTTTTTTCTTTGAGTGCTAGCTTCATGTCAGGACTAGAATCTCAGCTTTTAATAAATTGTTTCTACTCTTCAGGGTTGTAGAAAATCATGTTGTAAACCATGAAGCCTAACATTTCAAAAGCTAGAAGGCCAAAAAAAAACAAACAAACCAAAAAAACCTGAACTCCAAATGCTTTTTTATAAATCTGATTTTTAAGCCAACCAGGATATTGTGGGCAAAACTCATGATTTTTGAGTGTCTGGGATTGCCACTGCTGCATAAGTATGAGAGTTGTAGCCCCCCATAGGCACTCACAATATGGTGCTAGGCATCATGTAAGCACATAGACACAAAATCAGATCTTTCTCTTGTGAAATGCTTTGAATTTCTTCAGTGTATATTTTTTTCATGCACTCTTGTGTTATATCAGTCTTGTCGCATTTGTCGTCTTCACAGCGATCACAAATCATTTATCTCAATTTCTCTAGTCTGTCCTAGCAATTCTTTTTTGAATGGGCTGCCCTTTTTCCCAAATTGGTACACTCAGCAAGTGTCATTGCCTGACTTTAGAGTTCTCCTTCAGAACCACTGATGACCTTTGAGGATTGTTGAACTCATTTACAGTTCCTTCCAATCATATGCACATTCTGCCACACACAGCCAACCCACTTTTTCCATCAAAGCAAAATTCTTACATTTCAGCAGCTTTTGTAAAATCCATTTGCTCTACATTTAGCTAGATAATGCACATTTTCTGGTGTGCCACCATTTTTTTGTCTCAATTACTTACATGCAGATACTTTGTTTTGTGTGCTTAATAAAGTGCTTTTCTGTAAAGCAACAAGCAACACAATAAACCAGAACTTTGTGAACACTGTTGTACTTTCAAGCTACTATGGTTAATGCACTAAATCCAAAGCGATATTGTATAATAAGGGGACAAATAATCCCACAATGGAATTAATTAAAAGTTAATCAGTCAAATCCTTCAGACACACTCTGTACATTAAATATTAGGATAAGGTATTAATAAAGAAAATAGTTCTTGTGAAAATATACCATCTCCTTAGCGATAGGAAATGCAAAACTAAGGGAAAAAATAACATATGCTTACCAGTTAGAAGAGAGGGAGATGCACCAGCAGCTGCTAATTTTAAAATGGCTTCTTTAGGCTTGCAGCTATTTGGCTCTGCAAAATATAGAGGGCTAACCCCAGAAAGGCATGCGGGGGAAAAAAATCTTTATAAAAGGACAACCCTGTTCAGGAAAGAAATAGTAGGAATTGGGCAGCTAGGGAGTAAACTGCCTGGCTGCATCTTTATGTACCATCTATCCTTGTTCTAGCTAAGCTTAACTTCAGACACAGTAATTGTTTTTACTTCAGTAAGACTACTGGTGTTTAATTGCTTTGCTAGATCAGGGACAGAGTGCTCAGCAGTTAGCAGGATCTAGCCCTTAATAAACTGCAAGTCTGGAATACCATACTTCTTACATGGTTTATAGGGTGGTATGTTTAGGGGGCTTTGTGCTGAGCCTAGTGGTCTGATAGGCAAGGCTAAGAACATCCTAATGAGGTTCTAACTTGCCTTTCTTTCATCCCTAATCTCTATAGGATCCATTGACAAGGAGGCAGCGTTAACTCATGGAGAACACGGGTTTAAAAGGCCACCTCAGCAACCAGAGAAGCTAGCAAATGCAGGAATTTTGCGAGGGAATTTAGAGAGGGCACATGAGAGCCAGATACAACTAACAAACATTCTCTAAACATAGGTCAATAAACCCCCTCCCCAATCCTCTGAAAGAACAAACAAGCACTCTCTGCAAGAATAGAAATAATGCAGGCAGAAATCCAACAGCAGAGTGGGGGCTATCCAGTTTATTGCACTGAATACAGCATGTATGATTACCTGCCTTGTGGACAGTTAGCATAGGTGTGTATTCACTGCAAGCAACTCATGGACCTTAGAGACTGAATATGGGTTCTTGAAACCAGAGTGGCTGAACTGGAGGAGATAAGGAAGACAGTGAGGTACATAGAATAAGACTTTCCAGGACACAATAGAGCAGTCCTAGCAGAAGTCTAATGGCTTCTGTGCTGTTGAGAAGGATGAAAGCCTCAGGAAAGGAGAACATCGAATGAAAGGGAGAGAAACAATCATATAGTTGGGACCATTCTTCCAGAAGATGTCGTGGTATCATCAATGCAGATACCTTTCTGGGGAATTAGAGCCCTGTTATTAGGAAGAGACAGGTAATAATAGTGGGGGATTGGATTATTAGAAATAACGATAGTTGTTTCTGATGACCAGTGAACTGTCTGCCATTGCGGAACTCTCAAAACATGTAGGTAGATGTATGTGCAGTGCTGCGGATGAGCAGGTGGTTGTGGTATATATACATATCAAAGACAGGGAAAAGTAGGAGAGAGGTCTTGAACACCATATTTAGGCTGCTAGGTAAGAGAGATTAAAGTCCAGGACCTTCATGGTAGCATTTTTCCAGTTCCACCCGCAAGGCTAGCTAGACTGGCCTAACTGCAGAGTCTCAATGAGTGGATGAGACAATGGTGTTTGGAGGGGGGGATTTAGGTTTAATAGGATCTAGGGAACCTTTGGGAGAAGGAGAAGCCTATACAGGAAGGATGGGCTCCACCTAAACCAAAACAGAAGAAGATTACTAGCATGTAAAAATTAAAAAGATTGTAGAGGAGAATTTAAACTAAGGGCTGAGGGAAAACTGACAGGTGCAAGGGAGCACATGGTTCAGACAGAGCCATCCTTTAGGGGAGGATTTATTAAAGGGGATACTCTATATCCTAGTAAAGAGGAGGGAATATAAGTACGGGTAGGAACTGAAGAAAAACAGTGAAACAAAAAAGAGTCGTACTCAATTACATCACATGAAGGCAGACAATTAAAAACTGACAAATTTTATCGGTGCTTCTATACAAGTGGTAGAAGTCTAAATGCTAGGATGGGTGAACTTGACTGCCTAGTATTAAATGAGGATATTGATATAGTAGGTATCAGAGAAACTTGGTGGAACAATGATAATTAATGGGCCTCGGTAATTCCAGGGTACAAAATATATAGGAATGACAGAGTAGGTTGTGCTGGTAGGGGATTGGCACTCTATGTGAAAGAAAGCATAGAGTCAAATATGTATTAAAAATCTTGAATCAAACTGTATGATGGAATGTCTGTGGATAGAAATCCCATGCTTGAATGATGAGTGTAGTATTAGGGCTGTCCTACCAACCATCTGACCAGGATGGTGATGGTAATTGTGAAATGCTCAGGGAGATTAGAGAGGCTACAAAAACAAAACCCAATAACATGGGAGTATTTCAACTATCCCCATATTGACTGGGTACATCACCTCAGGATGGGATGCAGAGAGAGAATTTCTAGAAATCATTAATGACTGCTTCTTGGAGCAACTAGTCCTGGAACTCACAAGGGGAGAGGCAACTCTTGATTTAGTCTTAAGTGGTGCACAGGATCTGGTACAAAAGGTGACTATAGCTCAACTGTTCATTAATAATGATCATGATATACATAAATTTTAACAGCCTTGTAGGAGGGGAAATACCAAAGACACTCATCACAGTAACATTTAACTTCAAAAATGAAAAAGCAAGTTAAATGGAAATTAAAAGGAACAGTGTAAAGAGTGAAATGCCTGAAAGCTGCATGGAAACTTTTTAAAAACACCATAATAGAGTCTCAAACTAAATGTATACCACAAATTACAAAAAAAAAAAAAATGCCGCCGTGGCTAAACAATAGAGGAATAAAGGTGGTTAGAGACGAAAAGACATCCTTTTAAAAAGTGGAAATTAAATTCTAGCAAGTAAGATGGAAAGGCACATAAACTGTGGCAAGTCAAGTGTAAAAGTATAATTAAGCAGGCCAAAAAGGAATTTGAAAAGCAACTAGCAAAATATTAAAAAATACTTGTGGTTAGTTTTTGTAAGTGCATCAGAATCAGGAAGCCTGCCAAACAATCAGTGGCTGTTAGATGATTGAGGTACTCAAGGAAGATATGGCCATTTCAGAGAAGCTAAATTTATTCTTTGCATTGGTCTTCACTGCAAAGGATTTGAGGGAGATTCCCACACCTGAGCCATTCTTTTTATGTGACAAATCGGAGAAACTCTCCCATACTGAGGTGTCCATAGAAGAGGTTTTGGAACAAATTGATAAATTAAACAGTTACAATTCAGCAGGACCAGATGGTATTCACCCAAAAGGTCTGAAGGAACTCAAATATGAAATTGCAGAACTACTAACTGTGGTATATAACCAATCGCTTAAATCGCCTCTGTACTAGGTGACTAAAGGATAGCTAGTGTAACACTGATTGTTTTAAAAGGCTCCGGAGGCAATCCTGGCAATTACAGGCCAATAAGCCTAATTTCAGGATGAGGCAAACTGGTGGAATATATAGTAAAGAACAGAATCGTGTGTTACATTTATGAACATGCTATATGGTGGAAGACTCAACGGCTTTTGTAAAGGGAAATCGAATCTCACCAATCCCTTGGAATTCTTTCAGGGGATCAACAAATGTGGATAAGGATGATCCAATGGATATAGTGTACTTGGACTTTCAAAAAGCTTTTGACAGTGTCCCTCACCAGAGGCTCTTAAGCACAGTAGGCAGCCAATGGATAAGAGTGAAAGTCTACTCAAAGATCAGTAACTGGTTAAAAAGATAGGAAACCAAGGGTAGAAATCAATGGTCAGTTTTCACTGTGGAGAGACGTAAATAGCAGGATCCCACAAGGATCTGTACTGGGACCACTGCTGTTCAACACATTTATAAATGATCTGAAAAAGGAGTAAACAGTAAGGTGGCAAAATTTGCAGATGATGCAAATTACTCAGAATAGTTAAGTCCAGAACTGACTGCAAAAATTTATGAAGGGATCTCATAAAACTGGATGACTGGACAACAAAATGGCAGATAAAAGTCATGTTGAAAATAATGTATATTGGAAAACATAATCCCAACTATGCATACAAAATGATGGGGTCTAAATTAACTACTACCACTGAAGAAAGAGTTTAGAGTCATCTAGAATAGTTCTCTGAAAACATCTGCTCAATGTGCAGTGGCAGTCAAAAAAGCTAAACAGAATGTTAGTAACCATTAGGAAAAGGATGGAAAATAAAACAGTAATGCCACCATATAAATCCATGGTATTCCTACACCTTAAATATTGCATGCAGTTTTGGTAATCTCATCACAAAAAGATACATTAGAATAGGAAAAAAGTACAGAGAAGGGCAACAAAAACAATTAGGGTTATAGAACAGCTTCCATATGAGGAGAGATTAAAAAGACTGGGTCTATTCAGTTTAGAAAAGAGACAAGTAAGGGAAGATAAAGGTCTATAAAAGCAGGAATGGTGTGGAGAAGGTGAATAAGGAAGTGTATTTTACCACTTCACATAACACAAGAACCAAATGTCACCCAATGAAATTAAAAGACAGCAGACTTAAAACAGACATAAGGAAGTGCTTCTTCACACAGTGCACAGCCAACCTGTGTAACTCATTGCCAGAGGATGTTGTGAAGGCCAAAAGTATAACTGGGTTCAAAAACGAATTAGTTAAGTTAATGGAGGATAAGGTCCATCAGTGGCTGTTAGCCAAGATGGTCAGGGATGCAACCCCATGCTCTAGGTGTCCCTAAGCCTCTCACTGCCAGATGATGGGACTGGATGACATCATGGATCACTCAATAATTTGCCCTATTCTGTTCATTCCCTCTGAAGCTTCTGGCACCAGCCACTGTCAGAAGACAGGATATAGACCTAGATGAACCATTGGTCTGTCCCAGTATTGTCATTCTTATGTAATTCTTTTGAAACCTATGCTGTTTGTAAGAATTTCACAGAAATAATTTTTTTTCCTCCAAAGAGATCAAGTCAGATTTGCTATCTCTAATGCACAATGAAAAAAAATAATAGAATTTGTTCTCCATAAGAAAAACAATTGTTTTCTTCAAATGCAAAATTAATTATCAAGGCCTGGATGTAACTGCATAAACTTAAAGTTATTTTAGTAAAAAAAACCATAGCCCAATGAAAACTCTTGCAAATGCTTAGAGAAACAAGGCCAGTACCAATCAAAATACATTTTTCCAATTCCAGTGATTTAAATGGAGTTACACAAGTATCAGAGGAGTATTTGGTCCCAGGATTTCAGCTGAATTTAACATTTTTCTAACAAGCTAACAGATACAACGGAACATCGAAGTTGACTGAACTGTTTCCTTCTAATCAGCCAATCAGTAAATTTTTTGGATAATTAAGTTGCTCTATGACATTTTTAAAAATTACAAAACTTTCACAGGCTAAACATAGTGATTGATGGATAGGTCATGAAAATCAATTGCTAGGAGCCAAAAGGAAAGGTGGTTGCACTGTAAATTGGATTGGAAAAGGAACAGCAGGTACTAAATACATTGATTTACTGCCAGTTAAAACCAAATATTATAGTGCTTCCCTGTACTCAGTACTATCTATTCATGATAGGTTCATGAGAATGAAATACTAAAACTGAGGAAAAAAGCTTAGATATCAGATAAAATGTTCCAATATAATTTTATTTCACCCTGCGTCTACAGGAAGTTGCTGCCTGTCACAGGGCTGTCACCACTGATTGGCGTCCCCTTCCAGCAATTCTGGGAATGAACTTTACCCAATTCAGCATCCCCTTCTTTCTCTTCTATCGTCTGCAGTCTCCTATTGCTCACAGAGTTGCGGCATAGCCTTGACCTTGTCGCACCTGCAGTGACCCATGCACTCTTCTAGTTCACTGCTCCAAGCAGTACCACTCTGCAGTGATTGGCAGGGGAACCCAAGCCCACCCTCTACTCAGGGTTTCAATCTAGGCCCCTATAGCAAGCACTTACGGTCTGGGGCTGGCTGCACTCCCTTTTCTTCTCTAACTCCTGAACTACTTCCTATTGTGTTTCTCCAGTCTTCCTAGTCAGACCCCTCTTTCTCAGGCCTCCTCAGTTCCAGGAGTTTCTATTCCCCCGCCTTCCCGCCCCTCCCCCTGTCCTTTACATTAGGGAGAGAGAGACTACGTGGTTCCTCCCTGCTGCCCCCCTACACAATTGTTAGCCTTCTGGCTTTATAGAAGCCCCAGTGTGTTCCCAGAGGTGAGCTTCTTTCTATCACGGCTCTTCACATAGTCTAAATTTCTCTGATTTACTGGTTAATTGGCTGATTGGGCCTGACTGGCCTGATTCAGCTTTCAAATCCAGTGTAGAGTGTATACCCCATCATACGCTCTCCTCCTCAAGACTGCAGTCCACACTACCATTATTGAGTAGTCCATTCTGATTCTCTGTGGAACTGTCTTCCATTTCCTAATACACACACAGATACATTATCTTTGTCTTATATAGGACAATGTATCTGCATATATTTAAATATATATACGTTATATATACATATACATATATATGACGTTAGGGTCTAGTTGCTCTAATGAGAAATCACTAAAACTTTGATTCAGGGAGTCTCATAAGCATACATTTTCTGTTCCTTATTCTAATAAGTATCAACATTTATCAAATGACCTGAATTAGTTAATTTTACCATTATAATCATGTTACACTTACAGCTTTGTACAACTTTGAAACACGTCTTACCTACAAATCATTTTCCTTGCTCAGTATCATTTTCTGTGACTTTTTTCTTTTCTCCTTCATTAATCAGAAATTTGAAAAAAAAAAAAATTCATCTCTATCTGTTCCTGCTTTTCATTCCTAACCAAAAGTAATTGTTATTGCAAAGGATGATGACTTCTGATAGAGAGTAAGCACAAAGAGTTAATCAACTCTTAATGGGGTGAACTATGGTAATATGTTAATAGAGAAAAGAATTACATATTTCTATTAAAGAGAAATAGAATTGTTTCTAAATTCAAAGTTTTTCAAAGTACTTGGTACCAGGGCTTTGAAAGATGCCGTTTAACATAAAAATTTTCATGAGTGAACCAGTTACAATCAGTCATGTTCTAAAACTACGTCTACACAGTTTGGACTACAAGGGTGTGAATTGCAGTGGGAACTAGCATGTTGTGTTCTAACTCCTCCACGTGAACACTGCAGGTGTGATCTACAAGACATCTAGTTTGCATGAACATAATTTTCTTTAAATGGTGTTTTCTTTTGTCTCTTATTACCAGAATGTCAATAAGAATTTCAGTTTTCTTTGAAAGTTCATCTATTCCTGTTACTTATTTCTCATCTTATGATTCATTTTGCAGAACCACAGTTAGTGGTTGTGGAAATGTTTGTAAAATAGGAATTCACAATAAGCAGATGTGTTTTTAGGAAGCAAAGATCCTGTTATCATACAAGTAAAAAGAACTTATATAAGAAATGCAGTATACAGTTACCATAGTTATTTCTAAAGTAAATGTTTGCCCTGGGGAAAATTGCCCTTGAGGTCATGCTTGCCCAAATTTAGTAATTTGTTTTTAATCTTACAGTATTCTGATATGGACTTTTGGGCGTGGGAGTGGCTGAGAGCCAGGGGAGGAGAGGTAGAAGGAACAGGGTTGTATCTTTAAGTTTGTAGGGATTTCTTCTTACATGTATGTTCTGTATTAAGGAAATTTTAATTCAAGAAATTTTTTTAAATGGCAAATACTATTTCCTATTTTCTGCATTTCAGTAGAACCATTCCAGTTCTGCTATTGTGATTATAATGGCTCAGAAATAGTAAGTGCCTCCAAAATTTATCCGATAAATGTCTCTCAGACATTTTACATCTCTGAAGTAACAGCTTTACCAATTTTTGTCACTTTTTTAGAAAATAATTTAGCACTCAAGATGAGACTTGTATGTCAAGTTTCAGCCTGGAGCAAATTTAAAATAGAAAAATAGTAAAAGCCAAAGGAAAATAGCCACATTTTTATATTGGAAATATCAACTCAACCTTAACAGTGTGTGTGAGAAAGATATATATTAATGGATTTATAATTCATGTGAATTCAGACAAGCTTATTTATTACTACTTTATATTCAAAACATTTTTTTGAATATAATTGTAATCTGTCAGATAGAAGAGTGATCAGTTCAGCATATAGATTCTTTAGCAGTGTTGATTTAGGAGTCAGTTTTATTGGTTGAAAACATCATGATATATCTTTGAGATTTATATTATTTGCTCTTTCCTCTTAGGATCTTAGCAAGCCTGGCAACTAGAAAGATGACCAAGTGATGAGAAAACCCACTATCTGCAGAACTGAGTGCCACTTTCTGATTGTTTTTTAAATCTTATTTGTATTAATAAACAGAATACTCTCATTATCTCTTCAGTCTGCTGCAATAATAATTATTAGATTTAAAGATGGAAAAAATGAAACAATTAAAAAGAAAAAGAAAAAGCAATTTTAGTGTTCAAGAAACTCAAACACTCCTTAAAGAAATTAGGAAAAGGAAAGAGGTACTTTTTTCCAAGCAGCTTAATACAACAATTAATGAGATGAAACGAAAGGCTTGGGAGGAAATAGCAGAGTGTGTGAATGCTGTAGGTGAAGGAGAGCAAAGAACAGGGACTGAAGTGAAAAGACGATACCTTGATTGGAGAGCACTCATGAAGAGAAAGCGTCTGAATGCAAACATCAAACTAGTAGGTGCTGCGTTTCACCTTCCTTCATCTGATTTAGATGACTCTGTCAATGAAGATTTGGATGAGAAAATGGGATTTACAAATGAATCTAGTTTTGAATGGCTAAATATCACAGACTTCAGAGAAGCCAGTGGATCTTTAACAGAAATCAAGGTGGAGGAGGAAGAGGAGGATCCCCAGAATTTTGAAGTAAGTAGTGTAGTTGTGTTCAGTATGGCCATTCTTTTCACTTCAGCTTGGGAACTTTCTCAACAGTTCTGGCTAATACATCTCTACATTATAATTTCCCAAGACACTCTGATCGTGTGAATTAAAAAATCTCCTGTGACAAGCTCTGTTATTATATGAACGATATTCAAAATCCAGCAACCTACACTTCTGCATAAGGTCTTGGTTTTTCGATTAAATACATTGGTAGTCAGTATTCTTCAAAATGTATTTACATCTCTGTTTTTCCTTTTCCCCGTGAACTCAATTTATTTCAAATAATAGGATGCAGTATTCCTGTGAACTCAAGGAGGCCTTTGCTTAATATTTATCCTACCCACACCTCTTCGCACACATTAGAATAGGGAGAGGAGTAATGCAACTTTTTCACAATCCAACCATCTCCCACTGGAGACAAGGACAAGAAAGCAGTCCTGGTTTCACCTCTGATAACACAATTCTGCTGGAGAGGAGAGACAAATTGGGAAAGGATACGGTTGCTTGATTTACCACTGGTGTCAAACTCCTAATGGGCAGCATCTCACCATTCATCAATGAAATCTATGGAGCAGCAGCATGGGGAGAAGAAGAGGAGAGTGGCAGTGATCATGCAGTTGTTGGACTGTCAATCAGATGGAATTCCAAGAATAGGTTTTGTAGGGTCATGCTGGATACAGGTCTGGGGAGATAGTGTTCTTTATGTTCCAAAACCAGGCACTTTCATTCTATTCTGTTTTCAACATTAGGTACTAATGAGAAAAATGTTGATTTATGGACAAATAAATGGTCTGAATGCATGGCCTGAACAGTTAGGATGGGTGCTAGGTAGAGGTGTGGGAGCTAAACTGGCTGAGAAGGAATCTTTCTCCTATGTTGTGATGACATTGGAACTGTTTTGTGTCCACTGTTGCAGCAATACAGCCCCTACAGCTTCTGAGTTATTCCTGAACCAGAATAAATCCACATTTGTCCAGGATCCACTGATCCTAGTGCTGCCCCTTCCTAGGCTTGGTCCTCACCACAGCCCTAAACTTCATGTTCATTACAGCACCATGCCCCCTTATGAAGTATGGTTCTGTAGCACATGGTATATAACCCCTATATGAACTTCTAGAGTCCTCCCCCAGGACTGTGGAACCACACCAGTTTTGCTGCTCCATGGTTCCTGTGTACCCAGGGCTTGGGGCCAGGTTGTCTTACTGGGACCTTACTCCCAGCTGTTCTGGGCTTTCCTTTCCCAGCCCTTCCTGCTCCTTCCCAGACTGCCTCCTACAACTCCTGGTTCCCCTCCTTACTCTGGGTGTACCAGCTCCAAACCAACTTCCCTCTTCCCAGGGAGTGACCGCCCTTTCCCAGCAGCTGTTGTCTGTTGCCAGCTTCCTGGCTTTGTAGGCCCAGCCTATTCCTGCCCAGCTGAGCCTGCTTGAAATTATTCCTGCTCTCTGGCTCTTCCTCCAGTGCAGCCAATGACATTAATAGGCCTCTCTGGCCACCTTAATCCCTTCCAATCCTGTGAGACGTGGACACTCAATCACAGGAGCATACGGGGAAAAAAGGCAACAGATCAAATAAAACATAACATCAACCTATTTTTAGTGATGGAACATCTACAGCATTAAGGCAGTGTTATATTACATAACTGAGTCACTTACAATTCCAACTAATATGTTAAATAGGTCAAAAGAAATTCCTAAAGTATCCCAGGTGCCTGTCATAGGACTATATGAAAGCTAAAAACAATGCACACTCATTAGCCCTAGCTCTCTTTCAGTAAATCTGAAAATTCTTTTAAATCATCTAACTACAAAACAAATAAAATTCACAAGCTATGTTTAAACAAAGCTTTGAGGAATAAATAGCTGATTTTTCTGGCATCTTTATGGGAGGGGTCTGCTGAAGAAATTGTCCTGCATGTTGCATGACCACATGTGAGTTTGTTGTTGATCAAATAAGACAAGCCTTTGTAACAGCAGAAAACTTAGGGTTTGAGTTTAACATATACAAATTGTTCAGGGCACAAGTGAAACAAAAGTCTGGAATAACTTTTCAGATATGACTAGAAACAACAGGTCAAAGTCTGCTCTGTTTTCAGTGAGGTTGAATGGGTGTAATTGGCTTGATATGGTATAAAAAGGTACATGAAATAATTATATTTCTCATTCCTCCCCACAGTTTCCAATTGAAGAAGAAGAGGAAATTTTGTCATCAGTTTTGCCAGATTCCAAAAAGGAAAGTGACCTACCTGATTTCACCCACATTGAAGAGTTTGGAAATCTAAGTTCTGCTCAAGCCAGGCTAGCCTACGAGGACTCTCATTTGCTCATAAACCTAGAGAAACAAAAACTAGAGCTGGAGAAACAACGGCTGGACATTGAAGCTGAAAGATTGCAGGTAGAGAAAGAGCGCCTGCAGATTGAAAAGGAGCGATTACGGCATGTAGGCCTGGAGCATGAGAGACTTCAACTGGAGAAGGAGCGACTCCAGATTGAGCGGGAGAAACTCAGGCTAGAGGCTCTGCGTGCTGAAAAACCTGCCCTGGAAAATGACATCACTCAGACGGAAAAAGCCATTTTACAGCCTCTGGATCTAGAAACTGAAAAATTAAAACTCGAAAAGGAACGGTTGCAATTAGAGAAAGAGAGGCTGCAGTTTTTAAAATATGAATCGGAGAAGCTGCAGATTGAGAAGGAACGTTTGCAAGTGGAGAAAGAACGCCTTCGCATTCAGCGAGAGGGTCACTTGCAGTGAACTTCTGGGCTATGATGTCACTAATAGAGTGTTTTGATGTTGTTCAAATATAAGTAGTTTTTTCTTAATACAGAAACTATCCTAGCAGGTTAACTTTCTTCTGTCCAAAATTTAATGTTGATGTTAAACTTTAAAAAATAAAGAGGAATGGTGGTTGGTTAGTCAGTGTGCCTACATAAATGGAACTTGTGTGTGAAACTGCTTTTCAGTGTAACAGAAGGAAGTGTTTATGTTCTCTTGCATCCAGTATTGTATTGTATAGTTTGTTGTCCTACTTTCACAAGCACATTAAGGATCAAGACTTAGCTGTATTTTTCCACTGTGATAAGTGTTCCTAAAAGTATAGGAACCATCAAAATAAATCTGTGCATATTGTGAGGGAATGGTGCTGAAGCTAGCCCAATCATTCAATATTTATTTTTCACACAAAGCAAACTGTCTAGATTCATGAGGGTGATAATTTCATTTTCTTTACTTTATAAACAGTTTTTCAAAATTCAGAGGAGTTCAGAAATTATCTGAGAATTAGTTAATTTCAATACACATGGGTTTATTGTTCTGACCTCGAGTGGCCAGAAAGAATAAAGAGAAGATAGTATGCTGTCTACATGGAGTCTGTGTATTAGACAAAGTCATAACAACTGGATCTAAATAAAAACTGGACTGATGGATGAATCAGTGAATTAGCAATACTATGCAGAGTTTTTTACTTCCAGATTACCAGTCTGAATCTAATGGCGACTTCTAGTAGCAGAAAGTAATTATCATGTGATTCCTGTGGGGTGACCGCTGTGGAATGAATCATAGATTTAGTCTGCTTCTTAGCCCACAGATATGCAGATAGCAAAAGAGCACACTACAATTAGCTCACTTGCCGATAGTCTCAGGAGCAAGGCCAATGATTGCTGTTGCGACAACTGGGACTACAAATTTATCCAAATTGTGAGCTCAACTGTAAAAGGTATATAAAAGTTCATAGGATGTTACAATAACCTATAATAACAAAGGGTTCAAAAGGGAGATAGAATAACTGAATTAGTTTAAGCAAAAAAGCCACATTGATATAATTTAAGGACTGTTGAAATTATGCTTGTTAAAAACAAGATGTGGAGCTGGAGGTTAATACATTTGAAATTGGTATGCCAGATATTAGGCCTAATTGGTGGACAAAATAATGAAGGGATGAGCTATTCCATGAATCACTCCCTTTGTGGGTCCTTAAAGAAATTTTGGGGAGGGAAGTATGGAAATAACAAAAAGAGGAACATGTGGAAGCTACTGGAGTGAGCTTCACAACATGGCTGCCATCCCCACCATATCCTGGAACAACAGGCTGTCATCATCCTGATTTTGAGAGGTGTTCTGACCAGAATGGACCAGATAGACAGAAGGACCCAGATGACATCACTACCCTTACTGGCTCTAACTGAATCCCATGCACGATCTGGGATGATGTTTATTACCATCTAAGGCAGTATTTCTCAATCTTTATGATGCCAGGGACCAGTTTACTGCCTTCCTAAATTGTGTCAGGGAGGGTCTCAGGGACTGGTGCTGGTCCACGGACCAGGTGTTGAGAAACACTGATCTTAGAGACTGTCAAACAAGGGGGCTTCTCCTTCTAAGGTTGGACTTTAACAACAATAGAAGCAAGGATACCTTCAGCCCATTTCAACTAACCTCTTTTCCCCAGAAGGACTGTTATTACATCTGCCAAACAAGGGGCTTTTACCTTCCACAATCTCTCTCCAGCTAAACACAAAGGGAACAAGTAATGTTTTAAATGAAAGCTTTATAGAATACTTTACATTTTAAATACTTTAACTGTTTTTCCTTCTTTTCTGCATCTTTAATAAAAGGTTAAAAAAAATTTAATGGTGTGTTTTCCATTGTGCTAAGCAGGCTGAGGTCTCCATATAACAAGCCACAGATCTTGTTTAACATTGTCTAATGGTGGACAGTGACTGGGTTTTGTTAACCCCTTTAGCCCATATATTCAATCTAAATTAATACGCTTCACAAAGATGAATATTAATTCTCCCCGGCCAAGATTGGTTGGAAAAGTGATGAGAAGAAGCTTGCACTGCTGCTGTCTATGCAGAATATACACTATAAACAAATAGAAAAATAATGTCTAGGGCTGTTAGTCAATAGTTTTTATAAGTAATACATTCACTTAAATTAAAAAAAGACTAAAGGACTTTTTAAATGAGAACATATTTACCTGTTTATGTTTCAACTAAGCCAGACTTTAGATCTCTGATCCTTTACCTTTGGCATCTCCATCTGAAAACTAAAACAGTAGCAGAGTGTAAAACTGGAATACATATTGAGCAATTTACATAAGTTATGTGTACATACATACATTTATACTGCAGTAGGGTTACTTTTATTCTGCAAGTAAAGTGTTAGACTACTGCAAGTCAACGTTGCTGTTGAGCAGGTGCTTCTTATAGTCAGTAGTATAAACTAGGTGGTGGTGAAAGGTATAAAATATTGAATAGGTATCTATTCAATGAGCACTGCCTACATGGAGTGCTAAGACAGGGACCCTGAGGAAAAAAACAGTATGTGATTAGGTAATTAACGGTTGCATCATAATGCATCCCCACCCAGCATTTTTGCACGTAATTCCTCACTGTTGCTGGATGGCATTTAAAATTCCAGTGGTTGAAGTTGTGGTAGCAATGTTGTCGATAATATGGTGATTAAAAAACGTCCAGCTCTGGTAAGGCCTGTGAAATAAATAATATCCAGGAATCAGAAAACTAGCCTTTTTATGGAATTAGGAAAGGAACTAAGATGCAATGAGACGAGTGATAGGGCTGAGGGAAACCTAAAGGAGAATGGATTGTTTTTCATTTCAGTAATTTGAGTGCTTGTCCATGTGTGCACGGAACAGTATGTGGACAATTATTTTTACCAACAACTACATGTCCTGCCCTCACACAAAATGATATTTTCTTTAGCTGTGTGAATTCTCTGGGGAAATACTTCATGACAAAATTAAGCATAGTCACAAATCATTGCAAATACAATTTCAGCCCAAAATTCGGAGTAAATTCTATTGAATTCATCATGTTTACTGTTGTCTGGTGATCCTTTTTTACTGTCATTGCACTATTTTTGTGGTATTTTACATGGCATTTTTATAAATATTAATCAGCTGTAATTGTTTGGCTTTCTAAGCCAGGTTAATTGTAATGACACCTGGGACATGGTAACACTATGCTAATCATCAAAGACATGCAACAGGCATAGCAGGTTTGACTTCTATTTCTTTTCCTTCAGAAAACAATGCATCTGACCCTTCCATCGCCATATATCTGTCATGTAACCATCCTCCTGACTTCTGGTCCACCTTTCTCTCTGATGTAGATCCATGGCTGTCTCTGTTTGTCTCCTCACAAACCCTCAGCCCCAACCCTAGCAATACAACTTACACATTGGTGTCTTTTCTGACCCACTAGCATCCCACCTCCTAGTGCAACCTTGAATCAGCTCTCCTACCCACCAAAATAGCAACTCACTTGACCTTGTTTTCGCTAAACACTGCTGTTTCTTTGACCTTTCCATTTCATCTCCCCTGTCTGACCACCACCATCAATATTGCCCACCTGCAGTCCTTTCATAATCTCCAGTCATTTAGAATTCATGACTTTGCTGCTGCTTTCATATACCTCTTCCTCCTTCTCCACTGATTCTGTAACTGAATCTCTCCAGGCCTCACTCATCTCCCCTCTTTAACTCTTTTACATCTTTTCATCACCATAAAGTCCACCTCTGCAACACTGACAGTGGCTCACTCACAACATCCACCTCTGCCACTCCTGATCTTTGAGAAAATCTTGTGACGATGAGGATTTACTCCGGTTCATCAACTTTTTCTCATGTTTAGCGCTCCACATTACACTGGGGCCAGATTGGTCCCTTATAGCTCTGGGGATCAGGAAAACATAAAGTTAATTTAAAGCTACCCTTACCTGTCCCTCTTCTCAACAGTGCTAAACAGACTTCAAGCACAACTGGGGATCTAGCCCATTTGCATCATTGTGCAAGGTGTAGGAGAATCAGGTCCAGGAACATTGAATGTGTCTGTAAAGTGCCATGCTCACATGTGGCCATATCCTCCATGCCAATTTGGCCACTTTGCACTACTCCTGTGGTGCAAATGGGCCATAAAGCTGGTTTAATTGACTAGTTGAGAATTGCCCTGACGTGGCAAGATCACAAGATAGTGTTTAATCAGCATAGCGAGCTTCCACTGCAAAGCCACTTCCACTACACCCCAATGTCAGGATGTGGCCAAGCAAAAGGAGGCAAGGCCAGAGTGTTACTTTGCTCTGGTAATCCCCAAGCTGCTGGAACAGCCTCTTGGAGCCCTTGGCAGTTGGGTGTGAGCTGCCTTCCATCACCCTAACTCTGTAGTGTAGACCAGGCCTTAGTGTAGTCCTGAGTCCCCGGGAGCTGCAGGGCACAGAACTGGAGTAAAGTAACTTTTGTCCCTTCTTAGGTCCTTTTCTGAGTGCAGCTCAGCCAGACTTGAGAACTAGGTTCTTAGTTGAGCCAAAATAAATAATAACTTTTTATTGGATCAATTTCTGTGAATGAAAAAGGCCAGCTTTTGAGCTTCACAGAACCCTTCTTGGGGTCTGGGAAAGGTAATCTTACTATGCCATCTTGACAGATGAAAGGAAACTTGATAGATGAAAGAAATCATGTGCTTGGCTATAGTGTGAAAGAAGAGCCCATTGCGCGAGTGGAAGACCTTCCTCCAGTGGCTACAGGTCCACTTGCCAGATGAAGGTTGGAGCACACTCTGCTTCCTGGCTCGCTGCTGGGCCTCAGCCTGGGCTCTCTGATGACTCTCCGTGATGACTGCACCAGCCTTGACCCAACTTCTCCAGACTGAGTGGTTGTGGGCAGGGCTCTCCCATTGTCAGTAGGAATGCTGAATTTCTTGAAACCTTGCTTGACCTTGTTACTGTATCAGAGCTTTGGCCTTTCTCTGCGTTGCGAGCAGTTCTTTAGTTGGCCATAGAGTTCAACCTTCGGCAGACAATCTTAAGGCATGTGCTTCATGTGTCCCAGCCAACAAGTATCCAGCAGAGTCTGCATAGACTGTAGGCTGGTCCTCTCAAGGATCTCATTGTTAGTGATCTGTTGGTCCCAAGTCACTCCCAGGATTTTTCTGAGACAGCGAAGGTGGAAGCTGTTCAATCTCCGGTCCTGCTTGGAGTATGTGACCCAGCTTTCGCAGCTGTAAAGGAGAGTACTGAGGACACAAGTCTGATAAACAGACACCTTTGTATTCAGGATTAGCAGCTTGTTGTTCCAGATACATGAGGTAAGTTAACCAAAGGTGACAGACTTTGCTGATTCTCGCATCAAGTTCTGTAGCAAGGCTAAGTCAGCTGGTTAAAGTTGAGCCAAGATAGCAGAAGTGACCTCACGTTGTTCAGAGCTTCATTACTGATGTAGACTTTAGGTAGGATATTAGGGCCCTGTTACATGACAACCGTTTTCTTAATATTGATTACCATGCCGAACTTGATACATGCATCAGAGAACTTATTCATCATGATCTGCAATTCTGAATTAGAGACAAATGCAGCAGCATCTGTGAAGAGCAGATCTTGGATAGTGAGTTGGGTGACATGACTTTTGCTCTGAAATCACCTGATGATAAACAAGCTGTCATGCGTACTTGGTTCAATTAGTATGCCAGATTGATCTTTCCAAAAGCATACTTAAGAAGAATAGAAAAGAAAACGCCAAAGCCCGTTGCGCTAAGACGCAGCCTTGCTTCATGCCAGTATCAATGCTAAACTCAGACAATGTTTCATTTTCATACTGGATAGTTGCTTTTGGATATGGATAGTTCCATGGATAGTTTGGAATGGATAGTTCCATTCCCTCATGGAACTCCTTAAATAGGGAGAGCACTTTTTTGTGAACAGCCAATTTTCAACAGGATCTTGTATGTGCCATTCTTGCCAACCATGTCGAAGACCTTTTGTAGGTCAACAAATGCTACATAGAGAGGGGCCCACTGTTCACAGCTTTTTTCTTGCAACAAGCCCATTGTGAAGGACAAGCCAGTCATGGAGTGTCCAGCTCTGAACCTGCACTGGCTCTCAGGATAAACTCTCTCAGCAAAGACTTGGAGTTGTTTCAGCGGTACTCTTGCAAGCATCTTGCTGACCACACTGAGCAAAGATAGCCCTCAGAAGTTGTTGCAGTCTGCTCTGTCCCCTTCATTTTTATATAAAGTAATTATGTTTGCATCTTTCAGATCCTGAGGTATGTGGTGTTCTTCCTGCCAGGCGCTCCTTCCTGTCTTTAGGGGCTCCAGAAGTATGTGATCATTGACTGCTGCTTTCCCAGGCTCAATCTCTTTGATAGTTTTCTTTACATCTTCAGGAGTTGGTATTTGGACCAGCTCCTGCATTGTTGGAATGGCAGTTAAGACAGTATCACAGATGTTCAGTCACTGCAAACCAGTAAGGTTGTCTTTTTCTTTGTAGTTCCAAAGACACCCTTGACAGTAGCCAGTATCTTATTCTTAAAATTGTCCTACAAGATGTCAGTATCAGGAGAATCAAGTTGATCATTTTCAGAAACATGCTCAAGTGCACGTTGAAACTTTGCACAAGTGTCAAAGTCCTTCATGTTAGTGATGTTGAGGTGCAGTTTGCCTTTTGGCTGTGTATGATGGATCTTTTTACAATGTAATTGGAGCTTGGCCCTGACAATCAGCGCTAGGCATCGATAGAGCACGCAGTAAATCACAAATGTTTCCGTGATGGATCAGGATGAGGTCACACTGCCAGTGTCTAGAGCGGGGGTGCCTCCATGTGACCTTGTTGCTGCCAGTTAAGTAGGTATTTGAGACTATCAACTCACACAAGACGCAAAGCTCAAGGACACTCTCGCCATTTTCATTAAAGCTCCCCTGCTGTGTTTGCCAATGATGTGTCCCCAATGCTCCCAGTCCTTACCCACACAGATACTGAAATCACCGAGAACAATGAGTCTGTTCCTTTTGGGGACATTCTTGATTATTTGTTCCAGGAAAGAATGGAACTAATCTTTTTTATGTTTAGAGTAACCAAATGTTGGTCTGTAGATGGATAGAAAAGTCAGGGTTCCTGAGTTCATATCCAATATTTGCATCCAGCCACATGATCCTTTCCTTAATAAATACCAGAGGGGTACATGCTCTAAGCACAGACTAATGACAGCAAATCCAACACCGTGTATCCTTGGTTCATTTTCATGTTTCCCAGACCAGTAGAAGTGGTAGTTTACTTCATCTAGTGGTCCAGTTTCTAAAAATCTTGTCTCACTGAGGTCTGCAATATCAATACTCAGTTGATGTAGCTCTCTATCAATTACAGCCATTTTCTGTTCATAGTCTTTCAGTTCAAGTACGGTTAACATAGTATGAACATTCCAACAAGCAATGATTAATTTAGAGCCAGGAAAGAAAAAGTTGGAAGGGAGTTTTTTTAGCCCATCTTTTCTAGGGTCTTTCCTGAATTGGGGCAAGCAGGTCACCCCTAAATAGGGCTGCTTGAACATCTGAGCCACTGCCAATGCCTGGGTCCTTCCCCATCAGGACGAGTGACCATCGACCACAGACCTTTGACATATATGCCTAGGCAAAACAAAGAAGAAAGGGGTTGCCTTGGGTCTTTCATCTTCTTTCTTGGCAAGGACTATAGAACTCCAATAGCAAGACAAAGGTCAAGACAATTGGAATAGGCTTGCTGCAGCTTCTAGCTGGAATACCACTGGCTAGCTGGAAGCACAAGCCTCATTGTGTCCAAAACTGGGCCTTTTCTAAATGTCCCAATATTTTTCTAAAGGTCCCAATAATGTGGGTACCATTGACCAACAAAATAGTGGCCCATCCACATTTATGGGGCCATTTCCTTTCCTCAGGGGGTTCTACTACCCTACCCTTGGATGCTTTCAAAGGCGAGGCAGGTTTATTGACCAGCGTCTGTCACTCACCATTGTGTCGCTGACTGCACATCTACATATCTGGTGGCAAACTGGCCAGACCCTAGGTAAGGTAACCAGTATTACAGCTAAATACAAAGGGGAATAGATTGTTAAACATGAGGAGTTAACACATGTTCAAGAAACTAGGCAAAATGAAGTGGACAATTAACACCTCTGCAGTCAGAGGAGGAAGGAGAATTAAAGAGTTACAGACAACACGGCAAAAAATAAATAATTATCATTCTTCACCTAGCTGACCAATAATGTTTGCCCAAGGAAAAGTGCCCCTAACCAGTCACTTGTTCATTTTCAGATTCCACCTTCATTATTCTTGTTGACGTTTTGTATCAGTGAGCTATGTGGGACTGTTTCAAAAGCCTTTTTGAAGTGTGAGTGTCCACTTTTTCACCCATGTCCACTGCTTCACCCATTTTTGCTCTCTGCTCTATCCCCTCAAAAATTATTCTAAATTAGTCAGACAAGATTCCACTTTCTGCAAGCAGGAAAGCAGACTGACTTCTTGCATTTCTTCTTTGCCTCCTCACCAAGCTTCATGCATCAAAAAAAAAGTCAAAAAAGGGCAGAAGGAGGATCCCGAGAACTACACCCTGGTCAGCCTCACCTCAGTCCCTGGAAAAATCATGGAGCAAGTCTGGAAGGAATCCATTTTGAGGCACTTGGAAGAGGGGAAGGTGATCAGGAACAGTCAGCATGGATTCACCAAGGGCAAGTTATGCCTGATCAACCTGATGATTGGCTCTGTGGATGATGAGATGATTGGCTCTGTGGATGTGGGGAAAGCAGTAGACTTGATATATCTTGATTTTAACAAAGCTTTTGATAACAGTCTCCCACAGTATTCTTGGCAGCACCTTAAAGAAGCATGGGTTGGATGAATTAACTATAAGGTGGATAGAATGATGTCTAGATCATTGGGTTCAGTGGGTAGTGATCAATAGCTCAATGTCTAGCTGGCAGCCAATAACAAGCAGAGTTCCCCAGGGGTCAGTCCTGGGGCCAGTTTTATTCAATGTCTTCTTTAACGATCTGGATTGCACCTTCAGCAAGTTTGCAGATGACACTAAGTTGAGGGGAGTGGTAGATATGCTTGAGGATAGGGATAAGATACAGAGTGACCTAGACAAATTGGAGGATTTGGCCAAAAGAAATCTGATGAGGTTCAACAAGGACAAGTGCAGAGTCCTGCACTTAGGATGGAAGAATCCCATGCACTGCTACAGACTGGAGACCGACTGGGTAGGCAGCAGTTCTACAGAAAAGCACCTGGTGGTTACAGTGGACAAGAAATTGGATATGAGTCAACAATGTGCACTTATTGCCAAGAAGACTAATGACATATTGAGCTGCATTACTAGGAGCATTGCCAGCAGATTGAGGGAAGTGATTATTCCCACTATTCGGCACTGGTGAGGCCTCATTTGAAGTATTGTGTGCAGTTTTGGGTCCCCCACTACAGGATGGATGTGGACAAATTGGAGAGAGTCCAGAGGAGAGCCACATAAACTTAGGGGGCTGGAGCACATGATTTATGAGGAGAGGCTGAGGGAACTAGGCTTGTTTAGTCTGCAGAAGAGAAGAGTGAGGGGGGTTTGATAGCAGCCTTCAATTACCTGAAGGGGGGGTTCCAGAGAGGATGAAACTAGACTATGCTTAGTGGTGGCAGTGGACAGAACACGGCGCAATGACCTCAAGTTGCAATGGGGGAGGCCTAAATTGAATTTTAGGAAAAACGTTTTCACTAGAAGGGTGGTGGAGCATTGGAATGGGCTACCTAGGAAGGTGGAATCTTCATCCTTAGAGCTTTTTAAGGCCCAGCTTGACAAAGCCCGGGTTGGGATGATTTAGTTGGGGTTGGTCCTGCTTTGAGCATAGGGTTGGACTAGATGACCTCCTGAGGTCCCTTCCAACCCTAATCTTCTATGATTCAGTCTCCATGAATCTGTGTTGGTAGATTCACTTGCCTCTCAAACTCACACTTCTCCAGCTGCCCCTATCAGGAGAGGCAAAGCAATCCAGGAAGACAGCATGTGCACCACTTTCCGATCCAAAGGTGAGATTTTACAAACAAAAAATAATCTGCAAAATCCACTCTCCAGCAAACAGGAGGCCGATGGGACAGGAAGGCTCTGGTTTTCTTTTTAATTGTTGCTAAAATCAATTTAGTACAGGGAAGTCAGGAGTGTCAATCAGACCCCAAATGCCACTAAAGTCTATGGAATTTATTTATTCTGAATTGAATGTAATAACCCTAAATCTGACAAAAATGACAAAAGTCAGAGAATTCACAGTTAGAACTGGCCTTTACTACAAATGATGCTTAAGGCCCTGTACGCATTCTGAATTCGCAGGCTGAATATTTCTGAACCCTGCCAAAAATGTTAATCAGGGGATCAATAATCAAATATTCAGTGCACTTTAAGATTTTGTTTATTTGCTGAATTAGCATGATGTGCTCTAGCTCACCACTCAGTTATGTTGCTTTTTGTTGCATTTTTCCCACATCCTATGTTTGAATGTTGTCTATTTATACTGCAGTCTCTCCAAGCCATTGCTCTTCTCAAGGGATGCTCAGCACCACTAATCAGAGACCCTATGAGAGTGCTTTAAGAGAACAGTTGAGTGAAGGTGTTTAACCCTGGGTACTGCCCAGACAGAAGGAAACACAAAAGATGTGGTAAACATGTAAAATAAAATTGTGTTTTTATTTTCAGGTATTGCCATGCATCCATGATTTTGAACTAGGACCCAGAAAGTGTCAAATCTTTTCCAATTGAAGATTATCTGGAAATTCCAGGCAGCTGCAGGTCTTTGAGAAAATCAGAGAGCCAAGGCGGAGCATTGTGCACAGCAAATATACATGCTCAATCCAGAAAGCAGCAGATTGGTAACAACTTCAAATATGCATACTTCTACTGCACAATTCACACCGTCTAGGGCTGGGACTCAAACCCCAATCTCTTTGCCTCACACAAAGTAGAAGGATTCAATGGAAGAGGATAACTGATGGTGGACTGTAGTTGCCATTTTGTTGTAATCATTCTTTCAAGAGCGTTCTGATGCCCTTTAAGGCCCTGATTCAGCCAAGTAGATAAGGCCCAATCTACACTTATCTTCCGGATTCGGCAGCAGTCGACGGGAGATACGCAAGTGATATAAATCACTTGCGTATCTCCCGTTGACTTTGCTGTGTCTGCTCCACACACTGTCCACACTGTGCTGCATTCTCTTCGATGCAGCGCTACGCCACTTACCTGGGTGGTTTTCCTGCAACGATTGCTGGATTGACTGAGCGAGTCTACACAGACTGCTCAGTCGATCCAGAGCAATCAATCTGACAGCAACGAATTTGCGGCAGTCAGTGTATACCCAGCGTAAGACTGTGATGCTTTAGCTGTTCAGATACCCTGGTGGTAAGCATGGCATAAAAAGTGATTTAATTCAGAGGTAGTATTTTCCAAAGCACCAAAATGATTTAGGAATCTAAGTATTAGACTTTCAATGAGATTTAGGCTCCTTAGGCCCAAATCCTCAGAGGTATTTAGGCATGTAAGTAATTGAAATCAGTGTGAGTTAGGCACCTAAATACCTATGAGGATCTGGGCTAAGTGCCTCGGTCACTTTTAAAAATGGTAATTAGGGCAGATTCACCAGTACATTGGCTGCTACAGTGATTGCTACAACAATCCCTGGCCTTGACAAATGCAACCGTGTCACGCTACTATCCATTCTGAAAGCTGTTGTAAAGATCATTTTCTTAGCCTATTGCTTCGACCACATCATCCATCCCTTTGAGTCCTTTCACTTCTCTATTCCATCAAACATGATTTGGTTGTATTCACTTTCAAAGCCCTTCAAAGTCAATCCTCACTTCGCCCATCAACTCTCATTGGATATTGAGCTGAGTCTCCTCTGATGGGTCCACGGTTGATGTCAGACTCCATTGTCCACTTGTTAAATTTTCAAACAAGCACCTTCATGCTTTCTCCCATACTGCCCCACATGCTAGGAAGGCACTTCCTGTAAACATCTGCAAAGCTACCTCCTTGTCCATCTTCAGATCCTGCTCAGAACTCTCCTTTGACTTGTCACCTATCAAACACGTGACAACAGTTAGACTGTGTGCAGGAACCACTGCCTATCATGCTGACCAATGTTGTCTCATTGCTCACTTGTACTCCCTCATATGTCTGTATCCGTTTGTTGTCTCTTGTCTTAGGGCTTGTCTACATGAACACTTCATATGTGGCAAGCTGGAGTGTAAATCTATCCCACACTAGTCTGTTGCACACCAAGTGTCTGCGTGGACCCTGCTGCCATGCACCAAAAGTTTCCTGGTGCACTTTAATCTAGTTCCGTTTCAAAGTAGTTGATCAAGGCGCACTAGGGAGCTTTTAGTGCATGGCAGCAGGGTTCACATAGATACCTAATGCATGGCAGGCTGGTGTAGAGGAGATTTACACCTCATCTTGCTGCAAACTAAGAGTTTATGTACGCAAGTCCTTATGCTTAGATTTAAGCTCCTTGGGGCAGAGACTGTCTTTTTGTTCTGTTTGTACAGCACCTAGCACAATGGAATCCTGGTCCATAACTAGGGCTCCTAGGCACTATGGTAATACAAATAATAAGAAGAAGATGCAAAGCAGCTGTAAACCCAGCTTAACTGTCCCATTGATTTTAAAGGAAAGGAACTCGATCTGTGCTATTGATTTTAAAGAAAAGGAATTATTTTAAAAGGAATATCAATATAACTTTCTCTTCTAGTCAGTCAGATAGTTTGGACAAATCTTCAGGGAAAATAGACATGTTCTGGAATTGTGCAATAAAAAGAGAGGTAGCGGTCATAATCCACTGAATGCTAGTCTGGTGCAAGTTATGCTACTTTACCACTTCTATTTGTTTTCTGACCAATTTATATCAAACAGGCAATTTAACCCACTGTTTATGCCACCATCGTCTTTTGGATCTGCCATAGGATGCTCCGGTATCTCCTCTGTGGCTTAGCCATTGTTCACACATACAACATAAAACTGGAATAACAGAGCGGTGAGTCAGGCCCCTCTGACTGTTGCTGCTCCTTTATTCTAGCTCCTGAGTTGATTTCCTTCCTTTCTTGGATCCTTAAAAGGAAAGTGTCCTGATAGAGAACAGTCACAGTCATGTGTGTGACCATACTAATAATAATCAGAAATCGGAATGTATGTGAAAAGGTAGTAATTATGCTGGCACAAGACCATATGAGATGCCTTTCATGTATCATCCATGCTTCCTTAAGGTTTACCCTACTAGAAAGGCCACTTTCATCCCCTTCTTTTGCAGTTCATTAAGAATATCATTGCTATTGCCTGTTACAGTCTTACCCTTTTACATTTCTTCATTTCACATTATCAGCGGTTTCATTCCGCACATTATTAGACTGTGGAATACCTTGCCTTGTGACTTCCATATTTTCTAATTGTAACACTCAATCATTAGTCAGTGTGAAAGACAGAGTTGCCAAATCATTTCATGCTATATAATACAATGCTTCTGGTTCAGTAATTACATTGTGCAAGGCTTATGATCAATCCTGAGATAGCTCACTCTTGATGGATGGCCCCATCACCAAGTGTTTGAGCGTTAAAGGAAAAAGCAAATTTTTAATTTGGCTCTTCTGTGAATTTAGCTGCTTGAACACAGTGTTTCAGGGTGATATTTACCTCATTGAGATGAGAAGAGATTAAGGAAATGAGAACTTAAAAGTTACAAAATCAAAAGTTTTTAGAACTTTTTTCCCTAAAGTTCTGGTTTATAAAACAGAAAAGGTGCAAATTGGACATTTTTGCAAGTGATTGCTTAGTTTATGGGATTATTAATGAAATACAGATTTCTCTAATTTTAAGTAATCAATCTAATACAGCAGAGAAAATCATTACCCGCTTCTATATGGCCTGGTGATCTCAGTATATTTCCAAATAAACAGGTATCGTCATCACAAAAACTACTCAAGATCTCACTGATTTTTTCAAAGAAAGGCTGACAAGATCTGATGGTTCTCCCTCTTCCTCCCTCCTCCCCCCATCTACCACTCATCCTTTTCCCTCTCATAACTGATATTGAGGTGTCTTATCAGCTGTCTTCCTCTAACCCTCCATTTGTCCCAATGACCACACCCCCCTTGCCTCCTGATCTCCTCTGCTCTTCTTTAACTATCTTTCTCCTTTCTCCTCAACCTTCCACTCTCCACAGGTTCATTTGCCTCACTTTACAAGCATGGTAGTGTGTCCCACCTTAAAACACCCAACCTTGTCCTCACACTATCATTCCAACCATTGCTCAATATCCTTCCTCCTCTTCACCTCCAGACTGAACACACACAATTTATAATCCCTGTATTGGGTTCCTTTAATCCAGTGCCATCCTTAGCCAGTGCACTGAAATTGGCCACACTAAAGCCTCCAACAAACTGTTCAGGCTAAATCACAGGGCCTCTATTCAATCATTATCATCCTTGACCTTTCAGTGGCCTTCAGTGCTGTTGATCACTCCCTACTTCTTGAAATCGTCTTTTCCATTGTCTTTTGTAGCTCTGTCTTCTCATGGTTCTTTTGCCTACCTCTCTGTTTACACCTTCAGGATCTTGTTTGGTGGATCTTCCTTTTCCTCCCCCTCCTCAACCATTGTAAACAGGCATCCCACATGGACAGAGGTCTGTGGTCCCCTCCTCTTCTCCCTCTACACTTTATCTCTATACCTTATCACTTCTGCCATGATGGCAGCATAACACTAATGCTTAGGCAGGTAGCAACCTATATTATGTGCACAGCTAGTCTGTAAAAACCTGTTTGTATTATTGTTACCTCTTTCCTACCTTTCTCTATTCCTCCTGTTCGTTTCATCCATCTATCAGACTGTAAGAAGGAATTGCCTCTAAGTCATGCTCAGCTTGATGGAGTCTTGATCACTGATTGAGGGCCTTTAGATACTATTGTAAAATTAATAATAATAATGAAACAACCTAATCTAATATTACTAACCAATATCAGGAAAGCTCAGAAACTGGAATAGCAAAATATTTTCAATGCTTGCATGGTGGAAGTATTAATGAGTCATCACATTGACATTTTTCAGGAATGATATCCAGCTTGCAAGTAATTATTGGGTGTGCAAAGGGTTTTGTTCATATCAGAGAAGGAAAATTAAATGAACATTGTTGAATTCAAACGAGAATTAGACATTTGTGGGTGACAAGAATAGCACAGTTACAGTGCATAGGGTTGATAATGCATAAGGGATCTAAAACTTCATGCTTCATGCTATAAATGATTCATTAAATGCCTGAATTTAGGATGGAAGAAACATATTCTACTGGGTAGGTTTACACTTTCCTCTGAAGTATCTGATATTGGCTATTTTCTGGGACAGAGTACCCATATAGATGGGTCATTGCGTTGATATGCTATGGCAGTACCTCCGTTCCTGTGTATTTTTAGAGAGCTGCATGACCTTCTGTTCCCTAAACTAAGGGTGAAATCTGGGAAGTCTGGCCAGCAGGACACAACCACAGATCCTCTGATTTTGATTGCTTTTTGCCTTATGCCCCACCATGCTCTCCCAGTGGCTTGAAAATATCCAGTCATGTTTCCTAGCCATCTTTTTTCAGCCCCTCACCCTTTCAGAAGGTACATCTTCACAGTAAAAAAACAAACAAACCCACATCAGTGAGTCCAAACAGCTGGATAACATGACTTGGGCTCACGGGATTAAAAATAGCGGTGTAGACATTTGGGTCTCGGCTGGAACCTGGGCTCTGAAACTTGGTAAGGGGAAGAATCTCAGAGCCTGAGTTCCAGCCCAAGCCCAAATGTCTACACTGCTAGCTTTAGTGCCATAGATCAGTGATTTTCAACCTGTGATGTGCAAACGCATGGGGGTCCACAGACTATGTCCAAGAGGCCCAAGAAAGATGAGTACATGTGACACACTGTACGCACCATGATCACCCTTACAGTTTAATTGTGAATTGTTTAATGCAAAGTATGTCATGTAAGATGTTTCTGGATTTCTCATGACATACTTAACATTGTTGATATAGTAATATGTTTGTTGCAGTGTCATGTGTATCGTTATGAGGCTTTGCTGTGTGATATGACCAAAGATGTATCTCATGGCTTAAAACATAAAGCAAGACTCTCTGACCAGAGGAGCAGTCCGCACCTGATTAAGCCATATAGAGATCAACCCAGCTCAACATTCCAGGAACAAAGGACTGGCCTAGATATCTACAAATGAATCCACAAAGGACCTCAGTGACTCAGGACATGGAGGAAACCATACAGGGAAATTGTTTGTCAACTGACCCTGAAGGGAGGGGGCAAAGTCCCAGAGAGGAAAAGCAACATTTTAAAAAGAGGAGACAGTCTGCCTTTCTCTCTCTTCCATTTCCATCTACAAACACCACCAACCAACTGACGTGCTTACCGGAGGAGGTGGGGGGGGTAAGGGAGGTGTGAGGGAAGCCTGTCTGAAAGGAAGTCAACCAGCCTTTGGTGAGAAATATCTAAGTTTGTAAGGTTACTGAAAATGTTAATCTTAGTTTAGAATGCATTTGGCTTTTGTTTATTTTGACTAAACCTGTCTTATAATCACTTAAAATCCTTCTGTAGTTTAATAAATTTGTTTGTTTATTTCACCTAAAACAGTGCATTTGGTTTCAGATGTTTTAAAGACTCCATTCGAAGTGAAAGTCTGGTACATATCAATTTCCGTGATAAATTGACAAACATATGAGCTTGCAGTGTTCAGTGGGCAGCACTGAAAATTGTAAGATGGCAGTTCCTAGGGTTGCATCTGGGACTGGGGATATTTTCTGTGATCATTCTGTTGCATAACCCAAAGAGTGGCTGGCTAGAAGCACTCATTCACTGAGTTGGGGACAACTTTCTTGCTGAAGGTTGTGCCTGGACTCTCAGGACTGGGAGTCCTCACAGCAAAGCAGAGTAAGATGAGCCATGGGGGATTGGCGTGACACAGCGATTCAGCAGTCCAGATTGCACTAGGGGAATGTCACATATGGAAACAAAGTTTCATATCCCAGAAAAGGCATTTCATTTTTCTGATCAATCAAAAGTACACAAACACCCCCACCTACAGGTCAATACCTGGAAGGAACCATAGAAACCCACAATTCAGCGCCCTTTGTCACACTGCATCAAATGCTGTGCTGAGCATGTGCAACATTTATAATTGAATTCTATTCAGCCAGTCTTCAGTCTAAGACTTTGTTGGTAGAGGTCCGCAGATGACAGGTTGAATTTCCACATCCATTCAAAATCTTTTAGGGGTTTGCCATGTAAAAAGGTTGAATACTATTGCCGTAGAGCAAACCCCATAAGCCTGAGTCCATTGACCCAGATCCTGAGACTCACTGTCATGGGCTTTGTTTATTGTTTTGCTGTGTAGCTGTACCACAGAAGCCCAAGAAGAGCACCATTGGGTCCCGCTGGTTAGGAATGGCAAAGCAGGATAGAATGAAGGTTGCCCCAGAACATTACAACTCTAGATCACTGGCTTCTGAGGAGGAAGCTTGCTACAAAGAAATGGTGGCGCTGGAAAATGTTGGAACAGTATAGGGCTCATTTTGTGACAGGGATATAGAGAAGGGACTATACAATTATATAGCCTGAGTTCATTTCTAGGGGTGGACAAAAGTTCTGTCGTGTGAGATTAATAAAAACAGCCTGTAAATACTTCAAGAGGGAAAAACAAATTTCTGTTTCAGGTCAGAGCCCATTTAAGAGCAGCAGCTGCTGTGCTTAAAAGCAGGGCAGAGGGAGGGACGGTGCAAATCACAGAGCAGACAGGAAAATCCCAGATGGACAGACAGAAATTTAGTTGTCTTGCCCCATGGCCTCCAACTATTTTAAAAGAAACAATACAAACTGACTTTGTTACATTAACGTGCCATTAACCAGGATCCTAAACACTTTACAGATGAGTCAGATTGACACATTATGCCAGCTATAGAGATAAAGAAACAGAGAAAGACACAGATCAGATATCAGATGCCAGATGTAAAATCAGTAGGTGAATCCTAGAGAGACAGGCAAAGGGAGAGAACAACAGACAGTGACTATGTAATATACTAAGTCTAACTTTTCCTCTTCGTTCTCTGTTTTCTATTGCTAATTGTTCATGTTTCCTTTTATTGCCCTCAATGTATTTTTAAAAAAAGGGGAGACAGAAATATTATTTTATTAATATTCACAGTGGCTTCCATTCCAAAGGCTCCCAAAGCTGTCTATTTATAAGGAGCACCTCTCCTACCACTGAAAGACAGCCCAATCTCAGGTGGAAAGTGGCAAATTGAGATAGCACTCAACAAAAATTACATTACAGTTTAGGCCAGGAAATGAAGAAGAAACTATTCAATTGCAGTGTGCTCTGCTAACATACGATGCTATTGTAAGTGTTCAGTATTGCTGTTATTGGTGGTTGTATTTTTCAATTAATTGAGAATATAGCCCCTGAATTAGCCTGATTCAACTGCAGATAATTCCCTTGGGCCATGGAAAAGATAGGCTCTGGAGTAATTATTAGTGCATTAGAGAGTAAGGTTGGCCTTGCAATTATGATTAGAGCTACTCAGAAAAATTCCATTACAATATTTTTTGCTGATTTGCCAAAGTCGACACATTTGGCAGAAATGGTTCAATTTTGCAGGAGTCCTGTGTGAAATGAAATGACCTTTCTCCCCTTTCTGGATTAGGACTCAGGAGATCTGCGTTCTGGTTTTTGCTCTGCCACAGACTCCCTATAATAGGCAAGTAACTGAATCTTTCTGTGTCTCAGTTCCCCATCTGTAAAATGGAAACAGAACAGGTCCTTTCGTGTTTGGTCCGTTTTGATTGTGAACACTTTGGGCAGGGACTTACTACGTGTTTGCCAAGTTCTCAGCATAATGGGACCCTGATTTCAGCTGAGGCACTACCACAGGAATACAAATATTAATGCAATAGTGATTGCTCTGTGCAAAATAAAAATCATTTAAATTAAATACTCACCGGAGACGTCAAGTTTGAGTTCTGGGATTGCAGATGAGTCATTTCCACAAGCTGCATTTGAACAGCAGAAAGAAGCAGAGAATTAGCAGCATGAGCACTGTACACTCGTGCCAGAATGGAATCATAAAGTACCTCCTACTCCGAAACATTTGAATTTTTGTGATTGTAACTGATGCTGATGTATTGTAGACGGTGTTTGTGAATGAATGGGAAAATAAGTCCTGCATGAATAATGGCTTTGGTTAGAGAAGTGAACAGAAGATTCCCCATCCTCATGGCCTAGTTTTGTCATTGGAGAATTGCAGGAATCAGAGGCCCCTGCAAATTCACTCAAACCATCCTCATGGAGGCTGCAAATTCCTTTCCTTAGATTGAACCTCTCTTCTATGTAAACTCCCATAATTGTGGTTCTGCTCCAGGAAATGAGCCAGTCTGTTTTCCTTGCTTATTCCCTGAGCATTGAAGAGATTCTGCTCACCACTTTGTCCATGATTAGGAAGTACAGACTCCTACTGGAAATAAGTGCAGCATTCCTGTTCTGTACACAATATAAACTCCTTCCCTACCTTTTTAACTCTGCCGCTCCTACTGAGCATTAGGGAGAGGTTGAAGACAGAAGATTAATTGGTTGGTGTTTCACTGAGCCTATATGGCAAAGTTGTCTGTTTGTATCCATGGTGGGCTTGATACTCAAATGACAAAGGGCTGCCCTTTTTATTATTGAGTGATGGAGAGAGCTCTTGGGACATCAACGGGGAGTACAGACTTAAGGTTAGCGTAAAATGGTACCTGACACATCCAGTACAGCGCTTATGTGACAAACTTCACAAGCCAGCTCAGTGTCACACATCTTCATCTGAGCTGTCTCTACTAACTATTATGTCATAGTGGAAAGGAGCAGACGGTTATGCTGCTGAGCTTAATGCCTGAGAATTGTTGGAAAGTCTTACAGGAACTGATTTACAAAAATGCTTTTTCTCTAGGTTGCTTTAATTTTTTGTCATGAATGATCCTGATACCAAAATATTTAAAAGTGTTCTAGTGAAATGCATATATCAGTTGTTGCTGTATTGACATTTCCTTTGGCTATACATATAAGACATCTTTTACTTCACTCTAGTTTCACCAGAGAGGGACTCTTCCTATGAATCAAAATGCATGTAACATTCCTGCCCCTTCCTGGGGCTTGCCAATTCTCTCCCTCTTGTTGTTTTCCCTTCTGCAGTGATTACAATAATTGAAGCATTTCTCCATGAAAGAGACAAGGCTCTTCATATGGAAGCCTGTGTTCATAAAGTGGTCGATTTTGTTAAACAGCTTCCCAGAAAAGAGGATTTGGTCTATTAGGAGATGCAAGTTCCATTTGTGATGAGTGAACACATTCAGATAAAATAAGATCTTCCTTCCTCCCTCCTCACTCTGCCCCACTGGAGATATGACCATTGCTAATTCTGATTAGTTCTAATGTTTATTCTCTTTAGAGAAAGATGTTCTTTCCCGTTGAGGAAAGACAAAAACTCTTTAAAAGGAAGGACAAAACCTGAGCTCCAGAATTTCAGTTCAAAACTCTTCACCCAAGAATTCAGCTAGAATTTAGGGGGAAATGAAAAGCAATGATGTCATGATAGTGCCATCTTCCCAGTTCCCATCTCTTCCTGGTGAGTGGAAGGCAGGAGCTTCAGAGGGAATCTCTTTGTCATTGTTTTCAAAAATCACATGCAAGATACATCTGGCTGCAAACACACACAATGGCACCCTACTTATTATTCAGTTACCTCTGATGCCTTGTCTGCACTGAGAATTTTAAGCCATTCTTTCCCTCTTGATCTGTCATTGATGCAGCTCTTGTGATAAAAATAGTCCATCTAAAATTACCACTCCCACCATTGCTTGCACTTATAGAATGCTCAGTGTAGTGGAGATCCAGATAGAAAGGAAATCACTTACTTCTCCAGTGTGGGCTGCTCATCCTCGCCTGGGTAATCATGGGCCCATGTCACATGCTTGAACTTTTTCTAAAAACAAACACTGGTTTAGAGAAATGTGGTAAGAATAGACAGAGAGCAGGGCTAGTCTGGGGGGTCCCATGACCCTCTGGGACAGAGTTGACCATGCTAATATAATACTAGGAACTACAAAGGAAATTGACAGTCCTCAACCCAATTAAACTGCTCACCATGGGGAGTGACCCTAAGTTATCTCAGTGCAGAGAATGGTCCTTAGAAGCAGAAAAAGGAAGGATGAACAGGCTCAGAGCCTGAGAAACATGCATAGAAATATTAGCCCTAAGAGCATCCAAGGAAAGAAGCTTGCATTTGGAATGGGTGTTGTGACTAGCGACGGGGATAGATGGTGTAGAGCAGCCAGTGTTGGGTGTAGGAAGGCTTGATTTTGTGATGCGGGTTGGGCAGTTTTAACTGTGTCAGAAAGGTTGGAGATGCAATGAGGAGGAGAGAGAGTAGGAGAATTTCTCCAGGAAACAGGACAAATAGTTTGCAGCAAAGAATTTACTCTATTATGAAAGAGATTTCTACTCACCATGACTTCAGCTCTGTGTACCCAATCCTACAAAAGAGATATAGTATATCTGGGACGAGTGAATCAGTCCAGATAAAACCGGAATCCCCTTACCAATCAAGAGAACTCATCCCTTTCTAGAACCAAGCCTTCTGAAAGGTCTGAAAACTACCCCCTGCCCACATTATCATCCACTTCCATGCACTTGTGGGATCTAACTGGGACCATTACCAACAGTACCAAAACATGGGCAAGTGGCCGTTCTTGTGAGATATCAAGCCTGGGTTTCTCAGATGCTTGAGCTTTAGACAGTGGGGAGGAACACCCAGACTTTTTGGTGCATAACAAAACTTAACTGTAACTTCAGAACTTTTGAAGTTTGACCAATACCAATTCTTATTAGCTCTAATGTTTCATCTGCAGTTCTGAAGCTCCCATCACTGTAGCACCTGGGTGCTCTTTATAGAAGTGATCATCTGGAAGGAATACACTCATGGGGTAGAGTTCTCCTCTCCTCTATTTTCCGTAACTGGAAGGATCAGACTCTAAGAAGAGTCTAAGGCAGTGGTTCCCAACCTTTTTGAGTGAAAGCCCCACTGGTTAACACTAGATAAAACACCCACCCCCCTCGCGGGCGATAAACACACATAACCGCTATAAACACATGATAATAATAATAACAACACTAAATTACATAAATAATAATAATAAAAAATTACTCTTACCTGAGTAAGAAGCTACACCTTCCCTGGCGCAGCCACCACTGCATGCCCCATGTGGCCCCACCTCTTCCTGTCCCTCACAGACTGAGGGTATAGAGGTGGGCTCTGCCGCCAGGCTCCCACTAGTAGGAGCTGTTCCTCTCCGGCCAGGCACCTGGCCAGTGCGGGCCTGGGTGGGCTGGTTCTCTGATCCAGCCAGTGCAGAGCTCGAGGGGCTAAATAACTTCATTATTACTGAAGCCTCATGGATCCCCTGTAAGCTTTGGTGCCCCCCACAAGGGGGTCCTGGCCCCTAGGTTGGGAACCGTTGGTCTAAAGTGACTCCTCCTGACTTATGGAAACATCTGCATCAGGAAAGGAGTCTTGTCCCATGTTCTAAAGCTGGCAAGACTCTGGCTCAGCTTCTTATCAATTGGGATCAAGTTCCACAGCTTTAGGCCCTTTATAAAGACTGACATATTTTTTAATGCAGTAAAGGTCTTTTATAGTGCTGTTCCCATTTCTACTGTAGATGGGACTTTAAACCATGCTTCCTGCCTGGGCTAAAACCTGGGACCTGGTCAAACCACTGCACTGAGTCACTTGCGCTTGGGATTTTAGAAGAAGGTTCTTTTGAAAATCCACCCAAATGTATATGTGCAGGTGTTTCCTTCAGACAGGCGGGGTTACCCTAGCTCCTCGGAGTCTGAGCCTTCATGTTAAGAGAGAAGAAAACTCTTCTCCATTCATAGGCATTCCTGGGCCCCAAAGGTGATGGAGTGTAGCAAACTGAACTCTTTAGTTATCTTAGTGAAACTAGTTTCTGTCATTCCGCTCCCATCCGCAACACAGTGCCGGATGCTTTTGAAATCTTCAGTATTATCAATAAGGCATCAAATGCAGCAGAAATAAGAAAATAATGAGAGAGAAGTGTAAGGTAGGTTTTCCATTCCTCTGATCATTCTAGTAACCCTGCTCTGCACCTGCTCCAGTTTGAATTAATTGTAAATGTGGGAGACCAGAATTGCACACAGTATTTCAGATGAGAGCTCACCAATTTGTATAGTGGTAATAACACTTCTCTGTCTCCACTGAAAATACCTCACCTGGTGTGTTCTAGGATTGTATTAGCTTTTTTCACGGCTGCATCACATTGGTGGCTCATAGTCATCCTGCAATCAACCAGTATACTGAGATCTTTCTTCTCTATCACTTCCAACTGATATATCCCCAGTTTATATAAAGAATTCTTGGTATTAGTTCCTAAGAGAATGACCTTCTACTTTGCATGTGCTTTACTTTTTTTAAAGAGCTCAGGCTTAAGTTGTCATTAGTTAGTTAAACATTTTTTAAAAGTTCTCACTCCATATGTGGGAAACAGAAGCAGGGCTGAATCAGCCATTGGTGTTGGGGCTGGAGCTTTCAGAACTATGTGTGTTTTAGGTCCCTATGCTTGCCCCATCCTTGTACAGGGAGCCCTTGTGGTGCAAAGCTTTCCATTACAGTAGGAGTGCACAGTCCTCACACAGTTCCTGACAATCATGATCTCATCCAGGTGCAGCAAAATGACACTGGTTCCTCTGCCAGGGGAGTGAGTGACAGGAACAAAAGGAACAATCTTTGACTGATTAGCAAGAAAGAGAGAGGGTAAACACAATACATGACAATAAAAGGACTGTCGTTTAAGAAGGTAAACCTATGCCAGAGAAAGATAAGATTTAAGTACAACTCTGGAACCCAGGACTTCCTGAGCAATCTTCTCACTTCTGACAGAATCCCTTCATGGTCTTACTTCAGTTCACACCTTCCCCCCTTCATTAAGGGTACCAGCAGAATAGCCTGTGTCAAAAGCTTCTGTTTCCTCACCCAGTAGCTGATTATGCTGTGATGTCTGTATTGTGTATACAATACCCACATGGCATTTCAAGCTCCATTACAACAACACCCAGATCTCCTTCAGTTAGAGAGTTTATGAGAATGATCCCCAGGCTACATCAGCTGTTTGGCTTCTTACCAGAAAAGATAAAATGCACAATAATTGACAAAGTCATATAAAACCTTTCATGGGCAGTTAGAAAATAGCTATTCATCTATAAAACACTTGAAGCGCCACTTCAACAGTTTAGGCTAGTCAGAGCTCTTTAACCTTGGCAGAGATCATTCACTTTGAAAAAAGACATTTATGGTAAAGTCTTTATAAGTTTTTAATATCTGGTGGCAATGATGGAGGATAGACTGATTGCCCTGGAGACTGAAATCCTCTCTTTAGCCATAGAACAGGCTCAAGTGGATAACAGCACGTGCACATTACCTGAAGCACTGTGACAATGTGCCTCCGCTTTAACCTAGAGGGATCGGGCCAGATTCTGTGCTGTTACCCCAATGAAAATCCAGAGTAACTCTGTTGAAGCTGATGACACTTCTCCAGATTTACATCTGTGCACGTGATTACGCAAATGGGCCATACTCTCCAGAGGTGGTGCAATTAGCATCTTTGGTACCTGGCTCTGCAAGCCAAGGGTACCAGCTTGTATCAGTTTCAGTGCTGGGCCTGCGAGGTGGACCACTAACAGCCTGCAAGCATAATTTTATATTCAAACTGGTAACAGAGGTAAAAATCTTAATTTGCTATTTTGAGGGCTTCTGGCCTTACATTCTGTGCCGTCCCTGTGCAATCAGGGGAGTTATTCAGAATTGCTTACGCTGATGTAACTGAAGCCAGAACGGGATCCTACATTTCTAATTATGATTCTATTTGTTGATGCGTCACCCATAAAACACTTGCACAATGCCTTTACATAAACCCATGCCATTAAATCTTTAAACGTGTTGGTTGGTTTTAAAATAAAGCCAGTTAATCAGTTTATCCTGCCACCTTCCTTGCAGTTCGGATGCTCATTCTCTTGCTCCATTGGGACTTAGCTTTTTAGCTACGGATTGCCTTATGGGATCAGTACGACCTCCCTCCTGCTACAGTTGTCTGGTCTGCTATGAAGGATTCTCACAGTGCATTGCATCAGCCATGCTCTGACATGTCTACCTGCAGCCTAGGATTGTATATAAACATAGGAGTTCCCATACGAGATCAGAGAACATTTACTCTTCAGACCTGACATGCTGTTTATGCAGAAGTCTATGCTAGATAATTAGAGGAAGTTGAATATTCACCCCTGCTCTGCCCCGCACACACATACAATGATTCTAACTAGATATATAACTGATACCTTGAGGGAAATTCCTTCCAAGCCTCTGATCTGAGCTGCATTAGGCAAAATCAGATTAGAGTAAGATGGTGCAACTCCCATAGCAGTCTCTGAGCGAAATTTGGCAATGACAAATGTTCATGTAAGTCACACATCATTGGAAATTGTTCAAAAAAACCAGTACGTTAATTTCAATTGTACTGATTTGGCATTCAGTGGGTGTGCAAAATGAGTGTGACTTACACCAACAGGATGGGCAGGAGGTGTGCACAGCAGGAAAAGCTCCTAATGGGATGTGAAAGATAAAGCAGGCTTATGCTACCATGAAATTCACACCTCATCATCCACATCACATTTTTTTGAGAACAAATTCAGTGCTAGTATCAGCTGGTGTAACTCCCTCCGATGTCAAGAGCTACACCCAGTTCCACCAGAATGCAGAGCCAGCTAGACAGGTGTAACTTAACTTTATACACCCACTAAATGCCAGATTGGGAGAAGTTATAGTGTCTCATCATTTGAACTTCTTCGCTCCCTGATTTACCTGTGTCATGTAACTTACATCACTGCTGAATCTAGCCTTAGATACACACACGTGACGATTTCTGCTCTGCTGGTTGTAGATCCCTGCATCACTTATTCAGAAGCAAGATATAAAGTTCTCTGTTTCTCTCTCTAGTTTGGTAGAAAAACGAACAAAGTTCAGATCTTTGCTTTTTTAATGAAATATTTCCATTTCACCAAAAGTGTTATGCTGGATTTCTTTGCACTCTGACTACTACGTGTGTTTTGTTTTGTTTTTTCCCAGAGGTTTTTATTTTTGGTAACTTACCAGTCAGCCAAACTACTGATTCTCAGAGCTTCATCTTACTGGAAGTTTTTAAAAATTGTATTTTAAACCTCTCAGGATCTTGTTGTTCTGGCATTTAAATGTTCAGATTTGTTCCTGTTGTACCAACATTGCTTGCCTCAAACCCAGTAGCCAAGGACAGCAATGTTCCTCCTGTTTTCTCATGTTTGCCCAAATGTAAGCTCCTTTAAAAGCTACTCTCTAGAAAAGTTTTTTCCTATCATTCCCCAGATTATTGCTCTGTTCCTGGGAGACACTATAAATAATCTCAGGCTATTCCTGAGCCTTTTTAAAGTAATATTGTTTGGAAACAGGGAGTGTTGGCTCTATGCCCTTAAAGAGACATACAGCATTACCAAGTTCACAATCTGTGAATGATAGTACTGTAAACAGCCATCTTTACAAAGGCACTGTTTTAGTCTAAAGAGAGATCAGTGGTCAACCCACATGACAGCAGATATGGCTGATCCAAGTAAAAGGAGTCAATATATTTTATATCATGTCAGAATTCATATCTTCTGCTCTCTTGCGAAGATTACTTAGTCTATATTTTTCATTCTTTATCATTCTGGACAGATACCTAAAAGTGAATGCAGCAATCTTCCCATGAGGGTAATGTTTTTCCCTCAGACCCGGACTTAGGCACGTTAACAAACTAATGTAATGTGAGAGAGGCAGATGGATGGGCTGAGATTGTTTTGATGATACACTGGATGCTGTTATAGTCACTCCTGTCTATATGGTTTAGGTATACACACATGAAGCTCCCAACATTTTTTTCTAGTTTTCTGGTTTTTGTCCAACCACTGACATTTGCCTTTGGCGGAGTGATGACTTCCCCTGCAGCTAACCTGACACAAAGTCTTTGCAAAAAATATTCCTTCCCACAGCACAGTGTGGTGTGTGAGAATGGGGAGGCTGCTGCATTTCTTCCCAATCAGTGCTACCATGGAATGTACTAATCCTGCGCCATTACATTATGTAGGCTTTGAATGGGCATCACTGAATGTTACTGACATGGGCTATTCTGCCCTGACATAACTAGTGGATAACATAAAGCAGCCCTCAGGGCCACTGAATCCAGTGGTGTCCCCCTGGCTTACGCTAGTGAGGCCCTCTAAGGGGATGTCTCTCCTGCAGTCACAGCAAGTAATTGCAGCTGAAGCTGATGTACTCAAGTTACTTAGTCTGAGTACTGGAGCAGTGAATCCAAGGCAGCTTGCGCATCCGAGCAGGCTGTACAAGCCCACCTAGAACCCTGGGTAATTACTTGTTGGAACTAGACTGTATTGAAGTGAGCCCTGCCTTGGCTTCACTGCTCCAGGACTCAACCTAGTGCAATTAAAGCTAACTTGGGTGTGTCTACACAAGCTGCAATCACACCCACGCACTGCAGTATAGACATGCCCTTAGGCTACATCTATAGTTGGAGCTGGGTGTGTGATTCCCAGTTTGAGTAGACCTACTCACGCTAGCTTTGATCAAGCTAGCACGCTAAGAATAGTCATGTAGCTGCATTACCATGGGCAGCAGTGAGAAGCAGCACGGGCTAGTTTCCCTGAGTATACATCCTCAGGGCAGCTAGTCTATGCAGCCACTTGCCACTGCCCATACTACTGGACTACCCTACTATTTTTAGCACACTCACTTGATCAGAGCTAGTGTGAGTAGGTCTACTTAAGCTGGGAATCATACCCTCAGTCCCAAGTGTAGATGGAGCCTAAAAGCAGGAACTCTTTGGAACCATGATTTAAGAAGGCGTTCAGTGTTTAAGGCCAATACATTGATGCAGCCCAGATGGAGCAAATGAAAACTTTGTGTTCCTATATAAGGGCAGAATGATAACCTTAGTGTTGAAGAATATTGGCCAGTATGCAACTGCAGGCAAAAGGGCTAAATTCAACAGTGTATTAGATAGTGCTGTCAGGTATAAGTGGGTAAACGTGGTGAAGTAGTTTACAGTAGATGAAGTGAAAATATTTTCTTCTGCCTTTTTCCTAGTTGGGAAGTTATTACTGGTTTGAGCAGATACTCGCTATACTACAAAATGGGAAAAAGCATTTGAATCAGTAGTAACTAACCTATGAATAAAAAGGTAAATAAAATCTTATTAACTGCACCTACTGTAAATAGACCTGATAGAACATTCATGTGGTGCATAAAATGAATGTAACATATATGCCCAAGGGACAGAGTAAGGTGTTTCAGGAATAAAAATGAACAGCAAGATGTGTGATGATAAGATGTATGTGGAGATGAGCACCACTTTATCTTAAACACTCTTATTAGATGACCAGTTGACATAATGTTAAACACGGATGCTCTTGTGTTAGTTACCATGACTCATTAAGAGCAAAGAAAGGCATAATGGCTGCAAGTTAAAGACAGACAAATTCCAATGAGAAATAAGGCACATATTTCTAACAGTGAGGGTGATTAGCCATTAGAACAAACCACTAAGAGAAGTGGTAGTTTTTCCAGCTCTTGAGATCTTCAGACCAAGACTGGATGCCTTTCTGGAAGATATGCTTTGGTCAACCACAGGTTAGTGGGCCTGGAGTAACAAGGTGAAATTCTATGGCTTGTGTTATACAGGAGGTGAGACTAGATGAACTGGTGGTCCTTTCTGGCCTTAAATTCTATGAAAACATGAATTCATTTTCCAGCATAGACACACCCTGAGAAGCTACACTCAGCAACAGCTGCACATGGAGCACATTTGATATTGAAATCATTGAGAAGCAGAAATCATGTACCCTCAATGCCATTTTTATGACATCACTTTTCAGACTGCAACCATGTTCTACAGAAACCAAATACAAAAAATAAATTACTGGGCCAGATCTTCAGACCCAGCTAAGCACAAAACAAAGGGCAGCTAGAGGCAGAAACAGCCCCAGCCAGGCAAGGATGGGGAGATCAGTGGCTTTGAGCCACCTTTCCCCTGACTCTCCTCAGATGTAGTGAGTATAATCTTGGGTCTGCTGACTGTCTGGCTGACTGTCTTTAGCTTTCTGGCCTTCTTTAGGATTGAAAAAAAACCAAAAACCAACCCTTCAAATGAAGATACTGAAAAATGAACATTTACACATTTATCCATTTTGGATAAAATTTCAAATGTAAATATTTTAGTAACAGAATTAGCTTTTTTTCCCTACATTCTAGGGTATTGCATAGATATTGTGCCTTTGAAATATAACTGTCATTTAAAATAACTGTTATTGAGGTGCTAGACTTACCTTTCAGATATGTACTTTTTGTACAAATATGCCATTTTGGCATTAATTGCATCCTAGAGTTGCTCTTAACCCTATTCTGAAGGCTTGATACTGCACCTGAGTGGAATAATGAGCAGGACAACATATTTGGAAGGGCTTAGTCTTTACTAAGAGACTCTGGAATAACAGTGAGGGCGAGAACCAGAGGACAATATCTAAACTGGTTTTCCAATCTAGACTAGGCATGGTTAGAACAAATATGTTAACAAACATGTGACCTTAGTAAATGAAATAAACAGCATCTTTCACATTCAGTCCCCCACAATAACACTCTTTGTTCTCCTAATATCCTGCCATCTCAAAGGGCAAGGAAAACTCTCTTAAAATACTGGAAGTTCTTGTTTTCTCAGTTCAGTTCCAAATGAACAGAAGCCTGTATTATCTCCATCTTAAAGATGACAAACTCAGAAATAGAGCTTAAAACCAAAATCTTCAAAAGAGTTCACTGATTTTTTTGTACCTCAGTTCTTGGATAACCATATGAGAAATACTAGGTGTCACTAAAAGAACAAAAACAAACAGACATACCTTTGGGGACCTGTTGACAACGTAACTTGCACAGATTGTACTCTATATTGTTGCTTCACTACTCTGGGTGGAATTGTTTTTGATTTATGGTCTGATCTAATGTCCAGGCAATCACTGAGACTCTTTCCATTGGATTTAATCAGCATTGGATCAACTCCTTTCACTACTATGAAAGAAGATTCTGGTCTGAGGGACAGGCCAGTAGTTTGCTTTCATTGCACTGATGCCTTCTGAGCTGCCAAAGGAGTTTTATTACCAGAGAGGGTAGTTTAATCTTTCATTGTCTGAAGAACATGCAATTTATGGTTTTCAAATGAAAATATTTTTTAAGGTTCCAATTTGCAGGAGAGGAGCTAGGTTTCAATTCTAACAGTTTTGACCAAAGATTGCTCCCACCATCTTTCTGGCTTCATGGCTTTCAGGTTAATGAATACATATGCTAATCATAGCATCGCATATGTATTCATTAACCTGACAACAATCCCTAGCACTGAAACTCTCCACTAGCATAGCAAAAACGAAAGCTCTAAGGAGCAGTAATAACAACAACACTTTGGCACTTTTATGGTGCTTTTCATCCAAAGATCTCAAAGCACTTCACACATATGCTAGTAATAAGAACCCAGATTGCATCTCAGATGGTCCTGAATTTCAGAGTAGAACTCAATCACAATATAGTCACTTGTTACTCTTTTCAGACATCCCTAACGATCAGAAAACAACTCAAGCTCTGTCAATATTATAAGAACGTCCGTTGTTTTATTCTTTTTGGTGGGTACAAAAACCACAGTTTCTTACACAGAACAAGATTATAAATAATATTTGTAACATGAGTGACCCGTAGTCTCTTTTGATTCTACACTGCAGACTGATGATGTACTCTAAACATTTTTTTGTTTTTCTTGTAGTTAGACAGATGCAAATCTGTGGAACACTGAACGATGTAACAGAATGAAGGTAACAGCAAACGAGAATGACCAACAACTTTTATAAAAAAAAGTCTCTGAATTTTGTTACAGTGATGGCATTTTATATCAATTATTGCAATGAATTGTTCCCTAAGATGGTTAGAAAAAAGAATTGTGTTGTTCTCTACCGAATTTACATCATTTAAAAAGCAAGCATGTTTCAATATTCCTCTTTGTTCAAAGAAAATGTAAATAATTTCTTTATTTTTTTCACAGGATTTACATATTTATTATTTTCTTATCACAGTTTAGTGATTCATTTCCACAGCTGGATAATCTTCCATTGTATATATTGATGTTCTGGAGACACAGGTTAGCATGTTCATTGACTTCTATAGCTATTTTCCCCACTTTGTCAAGGTAAAGACCACAATGTTGTCCTTTCTGAGCATGTTGTTCACAGTTCAATGCGCTAATTGGCAAGTCTTATTAGTTTTAAGTCCACTCAAGAGAAATTTGTTGCTGTTAATATACCCCTTCCAGTTCCCTCCCCCCAACAAAACTAAATTATGAATTTTCCTGATATAAAATCTGAGTTTGGGTTTCTGAGCTGAGCTCATGCACACTTTGTTGCTGATGATATCTGGCGCATTTGGACGTACTTCCCATTCTCAGCCCAATTATTAGTTCATCAATGACACTCCCATGTCGTTACAGTCTGTGCTGTGTTCCCATCAGTCACCAACACAGTTTAATTAAGGCACTCGATTATTTTTTTGGTTTTTATGGTAGGTCCGATGCAATTACAGCCAATCCTGAACTTTGTCTAATTGTAGTTCCAGTGTGCACGGCCTTCGGGCAGTCAGGAGTTAATACACGGCCGTTTTCTCCTACACTCCCTGTGATGGATAATCTGGCTTTGTTTCTTATGGCTTCGGAAAAGGTCAGCTAGGATATGGAAAAAAGGGAAAGAGAAGAAAGTGTTACGATATGTCTGCTCCTCAACAAGCCAGGACACAACAAACACCAAAATATGAAATTTTAGACATCTGCATTTTTGTTCATGTTAACTTAATATATATATAATATGTGTATATATATATATATATATATAGTGCATTTAACTACATTGGGGAAAGAAAAGAAAAAGAAAAATCAAACTGGAGATTCTGATGTTAAAATTTTGTGACAGGCAAACTATGGACAAAGTATAAAATCCCAATTTGCTCAATATTAGTACAGGGGGAAATCTTAATCTAAAATGCTTCAAACTACACTGATATACTGCAGCAATATGAGAAATAATGCTTTTTATAGCTATGGTCTAGCAGGCACTTATTCACATGAATAAAATTATTTATGCCCTAAACTTTGATTAGAAATAAACAGAAACAAATGATAAATAATAAAAATTGTTCATAAATTACTTTATAAACCCGGAAACTCTCATTTTGAAAATATAATCCACTGTTCAAAGCTAAAGAAATGTATGATTTGGTTTCTATTTACCAAATAAATAAATAAATAAAAGGTTTTTTTTTAAGTATTTACTGTTAGCAGATCACAGAGAGCTCTCCATAAATCTCATTTCCTAAACACTTGGATATAAGTAGAGCTGATCAGAAATTTTCCATTGACTTTTTTTTTTTTTTTTTTTTTTGACAGAAATGGCACTTTCCAGAAGGGCAACATTTTTCACAGGAAAAATTTAATTTTGCCAATATTTTAAAAAAATTTCCTTCAGGAAAGTCAAAACAAAATATTTTATGTGGGATCAGGTTGACCCAAATTGAAACGTTTTGGCTTACTTAAATTAATCAAACATTTTGTTTCAGGTCGTAGAAATTTGTCCCCATCTGAGCTGCCCAGGACAAGTGGCCCATGAAGTACGGGGGCAGAGATAAAATCGGAGATATACTGAAAAATTAGAGGAACAGAAGGGAAATACTCACATTGGAAAAAAGGGCTAAAAGATTTATACTATAAGGAAATGAACTGTAGTATTTTCCTGCATTTTATTTGCTATTATTGCTGATATGAGCTTTGTCCCACCTAGCCCAGCTTCTCCTTCTGCCTGAGCCAGGAGTGAAGTCCTAAGCCTGTGTTTGTGAAGTTATTATATATATACATATGTATATGAGAGAGAAAGAGAGAGAGAAAGAGATTAAAAACATGTATCCATTGCTTTTGTGTGCAGTTATATCAGTGTAATTTAACATCATACTGCCATCAGTTGGCTGCATCCAAGGAAAATCTCCAAATGTACAATTACCACAGTGCCACCATCAAGAGCGTAGATGTAAAAGCCCATCCTCAATGCAATACCGTAACAACCCTAGATAATGTAACATCCCTCACAGTCAGCCTAATTCAGGAACAGACATCAGCAAACAGAAGAGCTTTATGCCATTCCCCCAAGACCAAAAACCTGGGCTGTGGTAAAACGGTTAGGACAGTATCCAAGACCTGCCTCTGAAAAAACAGTGGCTCCAGTTCCACAGTGTTCAGATCCAGGGATTAACAAAAACACCTTTGTCTATGACAGATGTAGTATATACAGAGAGAAATGGTCTCTTAGATACATGAGCCCTAGCCCCTACATAGCTTTGTGGCGTATCAACAACTTGAATTGCACCAAGAAGCAAATAAGAAGTGTAAGGTAGTATAATTTAGCTCACAGTGCAAAATTAATGGGCTGTGTGCTCTGCACTAGTGGAAGCTTCTAATCTAGGTGGTCCTTTAAGGTAGTCCCAAGTAGAGTACATTACAGTAGTTCATTCTGGGAGTGACAAGGGCATGGAGAAATGTGGGGATAAACATTCTCTAAGTCAATTGCAAGAAAAAAACACTTTTGGTCACTGGAATTTTTGGAGCTGGAGAAGTCCAAAATAAGCCCTAGATTGCAAACCTCTGACAAAAGAAGTACTTCTTCTCAACAGAGTGAGCTGGCATAATTCTTGACAAGTCTTCCAGAAATATCTCCCTATCCACTTAAACCACCTCCATCGTGTTTGAATTGAACTTCTGACAGTTTTTGTATCCATGACCCTACTATGGTCAAGCACAAGGGAAGCAGAGAGACTGAAAAAAGACATAAGGGCCACCTCCATACTTTAGATGTACCAATGACTTTGTGGCCCAATTCATATCACTGATTTTTCTAGCCACCTCACATACACTTTGAACAAAAATGGATCAACAACTCCTCATGGGAAACAGTTGAAATTGCTAATGAAATCAGTATGGTCAGGAGACATTTGTTCACCATGAGGAACAAAGAAACTAGTGCAGTTTCTGACTCATATCATAGTTCAAAATACAGGTGCTGTGAAGGGCTAATCCTGACTTGATTGTGTTGTCACAAATTTAACATCAAGGCTTGACTACTGAATCAATTCAGAGGAGAGGTTGGGCTGTGAGGAAAGAAGCGTGGGTAATTATTGTAACAAATGTAGTAAGAACAAGTATTCAAAAAGTGAACAGTGAGTAAGAAGAGTGCAGTTAAATGCTGATACTGTGTGTCTGAAAGTCTTTTTTAAGGTGTTGTGTGTCTCCTGAGAGATGCTGAGTGTCCTATTCACATTGACTTAAGTGGAAGTAAAGGTCATTCAGCATTTTGGAGCAATGGACCTTTAATATGGGGCAGATATTTTATTTGATTCAGGGTCCTACACAGCCCTGATCACTGGCTTATCTGGGGGATATGGGAATTTCCCTTCCAAAAGTATTAAAGATAAACTGGGCACCCCATTTTCTAATTTGGACATGAAACTGACAATGTAAACTGCAAAATCAATGCAATAAAGATACTGCTAAAAGTTGTTCATGCATGCAGTAGCATTTGGCCGCCTACATAATAAATTATTAGATTAACCAAAAGTATGGGGTTGGGAAGAGTGTGAGAGCTAGAAAGGCACTGGAACCATGATCCAGCTCTTCAGGACATTCACAGATTGATAGCCCACTAAGATGTGATGATGGGCAGGGAGAGCTGAAAATTATATTTCTTCCCTTCCCAGCCCACCCTGGCAATTTCTGTTTGGAGAGCAACAATTTGACACTTGAGATATACCAGTTCCACCTGCAATCTCACAAGCTTCCTAGTGTCATTAATCCTTGGTGTTAGGGAGTTATTTGTATTATCATACTCGCAGCATCCAGGAATTAGAAAATGAAAATAAGTACATAAGATAGCAATAAACATCAAAGAGTGTAAAAATGTAAATTCTAGGGGGCTGGATTGTCATGTGACTTAATGCCAATATAGGGGAGTAAGGGAAAGGAAGGGTTGCCCTACTCCTAGTTACCTGGGCCCCAGGTGTGGAAGGGTAAATTCCCTCCTTTTGCTGCCCCTGCAGTGGCACAGCAACATGTCACCTCTTACCAATGGCTGTGTCCCAGAGACACAATCTAGCCCTACATATTGAGACTCACTGTTGCACAGTGAAGATTGTATAAGATCATCCATTATGACCCCCGCTCTTTTTAGTGAATATTTTAGAGCAGTCATAATTTAGATATTTTACATCAGTTTAAAACCAGAAATGCCCTTTTTTCATGCAGGCATTTACCTTATATAACTTGGATGGAGCTTTTTATTTTTTTACAAAAATCTATTGGCAGACCATAGTCCTAATGTGATCTAATTACTTTTGGTTAAATGAGCACAGCTGAGATTCTGAAATGAATAGTGAACATGTGTACCTCTTCTCTCTCTCGGAGGCAATATGAGCTGTGGAAATGTATGTAATCATAGTCATAGGCTCTAGGCTTCTAACACTTAACAGACTCTCTCATTAGAAATGTGTAGTTTTGTGATGGAATAATCATTTTTTACAAAAGAGTTCATTGCTCTCAACTTGCCTCAGTGGTCTTCTAGGTATAAACATATTCTGTCTGAGAAATGTTTAAACTACATATTCACCAGTTTTTGGGCAAGTATCAGATTAAATATCCTGAGTAGAAAGAGCTGGTTTAAAGAAAATCATGAAAAAAAGTGAAATTATGTGGGTATTTTTCATATGGTTCAAAAGGACCAATTTTTCAGTTTTGGGGATAATTTAAAATACTTTAAAATAGCTACACATTACTGAAATCGTTATTGAAAAGGTGAGCAAAATACATTTTTGGAAACTCAAGTTTTCAGTAAATGAGAAAAAATGATATTGCTTCAATAACACTTTCAACAAAATTGGTTACAAATGTTGCAAAAAAATTTTCAAAAATCAAAAAAGATTGGAAAAGAAATTGTGAACTTTAGATTTTTGAAAAAAGACCATTTTTGACTAAGAAAAAATGTCTTTCAAAACAGTTTGACGAGCTCTAATTTTAGCTTTGTTTGCTTAGAAAAAAAAAAGAAAAATAAGGATTTAAATAAATTTACCAGTGGTATAGTCATATTGCCTGTTGCATTACACTGCCATATTCCACACACTAAGTGGTTTGGGTGAAGTCAGTATTTGGGTGGAGCTGGGATTTTTTAAGACTACATTTTGGGTGCATCCTGCTTTGTGAGTTTGATTAGGCACATGGTACCGATGTCATTTCTCCTTCACGGTGTGTTGTTGTGTGAAGCAACAACAATACAGTTCATGGTGTGTCACTTCATCTATAACTCCCTGAAATTAGTGTTCATTATTCCCATTTTAAAAAGAACTAGCAATTATATTTATTATTAATTATTATTATTATTATTATTGTACATTGTCTTTACTTACCTATTTGACATGCACACCTTTGTTCCCTGTAATAGCTTGAGAACATGCTCAGTGTTGGGCAAATCACTAGGGAATTGCAGGGGTAAAAAGGATTTCATGTGTATTTTGTCTAATGACATTCACAACATGATCTTTTTTTAGAGCTTTGGTTCTGGGAGATGGTGGTGAGCCTTGTACAGTGTTTGATGTTGGCATCTGGAAATCCTAACTCCCAGTGTCATAGGGTTAATGAACATTACTCTAAACAGTTGGGATGACCTTGGCAACTACTATTTAGCCTTCTGATCTAGCAGCAGCTGTTGATATTGGGCACAAGGTTTTGCCACATTGAAGTAACCTGGACAGTAAAATCTAGGCTAGATTGTTATCAATATTCAGGTTTGTATTAAGGGTTTGATCTCCTGTCTGTGTTTATGGATTTATGTGAATGACTCTTACTAATGAGAGTTAGGTGCATAAATCACTTTTGTATCACTGGGACATTAGGCCCCTGTTATGATTAAAATATAGCCAGGAAATGTCTGCTTGTATATAGGATAACAATCAGTGGGAGCACAAAAGGTATCTGCAAACAAATCGTATGCTTGGAATAGATTCCCAATCAATGTATACCAAGCCCCCTCCCTCACCTTCTTCAAAACACCCCTGAGAACCCACCTATTCCGTGAAGCGTTCCAGCTATAATGACCATACACCATGCTCTGCTCATTCTGTGTTTGTTCTGTATTGTATTGTTCTGTATTGTACCGGCTGTGCCTTTAGACTGTAAGCTCCTCGGGACAGGGAACTGTTATTTGTTTGGCACACTTCACCTATTGTACAGTGCCGTGCGCTCCAGCGCTATATAAATAATAAATAAAAATAATAATAATTGTATCTATAATTCTTCCTTTTAAATCTTTCTAGGTGGCAAAATAAAATTTCAATTTCAAATCTACTTCTCACATCCCTTAAGTTCCATACCTATTATGGTTCTGTGATTCCAGAAGATTCTAGCTTAGAACATTTTCTCAAAAGTGGAATCATCTGGTTTGTTAAAGGAATGGGAATTCTAGATTGTAAGAACTAGGAGGCAGGAATCCTACATGCGTATTAATTTATAAAGCATCTAGTATACCTTGAGCACTATATAATAATAATAATAAATTAATAATCATCACCACTTTCAGGATCATAATAATAATAATAGAGTTCTATTTGTAGTTATGTGCCATTTAAAATGTTTTAGTGCCAATCTCAAGAGTGGTCAGCAAGGTTCACACTGCAGAGACCAGCTCTTTCACTATATTAGTAAAACATCCATGCACACATATTTCATGGTGCTATATCATAATAGGCTGAACATCATTAACATTTCAGTCATTGAAATCACTACGTTTATATCTAAAACGTATTGCTCCTCAGCATGATAAAGGGTTGGTTTTAGTTTGCTGGAAACTGATGTGAATCTTTAAACTCCATTAACCGTGTTGCCATTATTTGTGGTTATTGCAGTGGGACAAGGGTTGGCTCAAGGCAGGACTTGCTAAACAAATGCCATGTTCAAATAGCATAAAGCTCTAATTCCATTCATCATGGGACAGGGGTGGAGGGTGGGGAAAAAAGATGAATAATTTTTAGAATCATATCATACTGCTTGCTCTCTCTAAAGCACTTGTTCTCAACCTGAGGTCCATGGGCCACTTGCAGCCCAAGCAACACACAACTATGGCCCATGTGACATCCTCAGGGCCATACAGGCATTATATATATTGTGTGGATGCAGCCCACATAACACACACAGAGCTGCATATGTGGCCCATAATGGTAAATAGGTTGAGAACCACTGCCCTAAAACTTTGAGTATGACTCACTAAGATGCTATCTACCCCAAATCTTGATTATAATCCCTATAAAAAGCTACAAATGGGCTAATAATTAATAATTAAATAATAATAAAATCCCTCAGAAAAATAAGCCAGCCAAGAAGCTGCGGCTCCCTCTACAGACTCTATTTTTGCTTTAGTATCTAAATTTTCAAATAGCTGCAATGTCCCAACTGATTCAGTAAAACCAAACTGTTTTTTTTTAAAAGATATTCTTTACATAGTAAAAAAGCCTTTGCAATGCAGATGTCTATTAGCAACATTGAGTAGTATACTGTACATCTGCAGCCAAAAAAACGGAACCACTTTGCACTGAAGTTTTCCAAAATATAAAGCTCTGTTGAGAAGCAAGCATTACCACCACTAGACAGACAGGTCACGACACTGCATTACAGGATGCATTACCCACTCACTGTAGTAGGCCCTAAGTCCTACCCCTAAATTTTAACACTTTCGGTTCCATATACGTTGTAACCTTCTCTATATGTTGCTAAATTCTGGGTATTCTGCGAGGAAGTTGGATTAAAAGTCTGTGCACTCTTTGCCACCTTCATTCGCTTCGCCTCTGCCCTGGACTTGTAACAGAACTCTATCAAAGCCACGAGCATTGCCAAGCCCAAGCCTCCAACCAGAATGTAGAAGACTCCAGCAACGTTGCTGAGACTCAAGGCACTCGTCTTGTCCTGAGGAAACAGAATCAGTACAGTTAACTACTGACGTCAGACACCTGGAGATCAAAAGCGACACATTATACACTGAAATATATATATATATATAAAAGGTTTAACTGAAATTAAATGACAGTCAGTTACACATTTCTTCACAAAGATTGGCCTATCTGAATTTATAAAATAGATATTGAACGCCTGTTCTTCCTGACAAACATGGAAATCATTACATGTGTGTTACCAACACTTTGGGATGTAATCAGTCACTCGCTAACTGCTGTGGAATGGTACTACCATTACTTGTAACTTTATACAATGATATATTCACCTCTATTTAATGAAAACCTTAACAGAGATATGAAGAGAGATTTATTTGAGGGTCGTTTAAAAGCTTTCTAATCCAAAAATCCATTTACATCAGATGGGACTTTGCACAATTTTATTAACACATAGTGTTCACTTTTGATATTGATATAAGGATTCAACCAGCCTGGCTTTCATCTAATTAAATAAAGTCCTTAAAGCATGTGTCGCTTAAGTTGTCTTTCTTCATTAAAGCAAAACCACATTTTGATTAACATAAACTACATCCCATAGTACTGTGGTCACTGCTGTTTATTCATTTATTTATTTTTACTTTTTTATACTTTTTGATACTATGGTAATGGGGTATTAGGCTTTGTTACATAAAAAATTCTATTAATAAAATTATTTAAAGATCAATTTAAGACTAGAAGTTAGTTCTAAGTATTTACAATCATTTAGAAAACCATACTAATCCTTTTTAGTGAAATACTTTTAAGCAGCTATTATTTTATATATGTTCCCCTTAATGCAGTGGTTCTCAACCTTTCTAATGCCGTGACCCCGCAATACAGTTCCTCATATTGCGGTGACCCCAAACCAAAAAATAATTTTGGTGGCTACTTCAAAACTGATGACGTCAGCAAGCGCCGGACACACGTAATGCGCTGCTATGGACTGTGGAGCGTTCCCCCCGCTTCCCCCGCCCCTTAGGCCCCGGACGGATGATGCAATCACGTCTGTGCATGTGCGCAGGCATTCAGTTTGGAACGCGCATCCATAACGGTGTGCGTTCCAGCTGAATAGCACTGCTACAGATGGTAGCGCGACTTCTCAGCGGCTAAAGCCATCGGAAATATGTATTTTCCGATGGCTTTAGGCGACCCCTGTGTTTTGGTCGTTCGACCCCTGCCGGGGTTGCGACCCACAGGTTGAGAACCGCTGCCTTAATGGGTTTACTACAGCTAATATCTATTGTACGTTTCAGTCTGGTTTGTACAAAAATCTGAATGCGTCTGGTATTTTAGGGTTTGAAAATGATGGGCATAATTATTCAGCACAGTTCTCTAGACTAGGAATTTATTAAGAACTGGACTTTTATGTACTATATTGCTTGCATTAAGGTATGTATAAAATTCTGTTTTATAATCTAAAGTATGGACAGTGGTTAACTTCTTGTAAACTGCATGAAAATTTAATTCATGATGAACATAAATACTACTTGCAGAAATATGTAATTTAAAGATGCACTATTTGATGTGGGCCTATTGCCTTGGGAACTAGATCACATTAATGTTGATGCACAGGAGACTTAGACATGAATCTAGATTGTGGCTAGCTGCTGGTATAGGCTTGTAGCCTAGAGATGTTCTGCACCATTTCTATCCCATTAGCTGGTTTAATATAGGCTCATGGTGTTGGATGCAATTCCCATTCTTCTCTGCTCTGAGGTCAGTTATTGTAATGACACGTATGGACAAGGAGAAGGCAAAATGGTGGCCTAAAGTAAGTGCTAGGTGAAAGCCTCCTAGCTTGACACTTACAGTGAAAATGATAGCAACATTTCTGCCTTAGCAGGGTCAGCATTGCTCTTAGTAGGTTTAAACTCCCTCCTCAAATTTCACTTGCCATGTAGTACGAAATAAGGGGGCAAACTGATTTCTACTTTAATTTTTCCATCTGGCCATTAGGGGTCTCTCTTAGTGCTACTAAGCAGCAACCACCCATTCAAATATTCCTCTTGAGGCTCTGGGCAATGTCTGGGACATAGAAAGAGGAGCCAGAAGGAAATTGTTGAGATAACCAGAGTGATAAGGGAATGCATGGCATGCATTAAGTGAAATCCTTCTTCTCAGGGGACATGGAAGAGAAGGATATTCTCTAAGACTCTTAGGGAAGATTAATGTTTGGGCTTTCAGTGAGATAAGGGGATAGTTGGGAGTGAAACTCAGAGATGAAATACTGGGAGTTATGGGAAGAATACCAGCAGTTGAAGCCCTTTTCACCCCAGAATTCATGTTAGCTCCACCCCTTTTGCTTGAGGAGGTAAGAGCCCTTCTCCTATATAAGGAGGCCAGGCTGTTGTGGAGAAAGAATATCCCTTCACTTGAATGCCTGAGTGTTCCCCTTCACAGAATATAAGGAAACAACTCAATGAGGCCATCTCCTAAATACGAATGACAAATGGAGAAAGGGATAAATTGCATAGCAGTTAATGGAGAGAGGCTCTCCCCACATAGAGGAAAAACAACCCACCTTGAAGCTCTTGAATCATCCTTTACAATGTAGGAAGATGTGATAAGATTTACATTTCAAATGGAAATAAACAATGATTTTCTTTTCTACATCAACCTTATTTGAAAACCTAGAAGAGTAATAGTGCTTCTTTAAATTAAAGTGGGGCACATGACTATTTTAAGGGGGAGGTTAGGGATGCATTTTCTTTAGCTGATCCTTGTAATGGGTGTTTACAGCTATTTATTTTATTTCCATGTCATTTTATTCATTACTCCCTTTACTGCTTTGTGAACACAACAGTAGGTCCCGAACTGCAGCGACTGACCTTACTTCCAGAGTCCTTGGGTCCACATTCACCTTTATCGTACCACCATTTGTTTTTCAGCTTGTCTAAGACGCCTGCCTCACTGAGTTTCAAAACGGCAAGGTTTACAGGAGTTCTTCACGTGGAAAATAACATAAATAACATTATATATGTTATTTTATGTTATTCAAGTAAAACTACATAGAATCGCATTGCAAAGTGACAGAGCAGAGGCCACAGTGGGTGCTATGTCATGTACTGTAGGCCCAGGTTTAGAAACAGACATATGACTGGGACCTGCTCCATCGCTTTAGGTAACAGGCACATACTGCTGGGGAAGATTTTTAAATAACTTGTATGCAATTACTGTGAACCCAAAACTATTGGCTTATAGGTATTAACAGCATATTCTTCTGAGGTTTAAAATGTCTTCAATAGGATGAGACTGGACGGAAGGCTTTCAAAATCTATTCTTGTTCCTGGCTTTCAATTTATTTTAGGTTGTGTGTGTATACATACACATGCACACAAACATATATAATACCACTTGGCCATAACTAGTTCGTTTACTGTCCTTACAGTGATACAGAAAAGTGAAATTTTAAATCATGCAATTTGTTTACAATATTAATTGGCACAATCCTATAAGCATCCTTCATGCAGAAGACCTGTTGACGTCAGCAGTAGTTCTGCACACAGAGAACTTACAGGATGAGGTCCTAATGTTGTTAACATCAGATTAAAGGAAAATGAATGTCAAGGCTTAGCTCAAGGCTTAGTTCATGTTTCCATATTCAATATCATTTGGACTGACCTGTTGGTCCTGGAAAATAAAATCATGGTTTTATTTAAATCTCTCTTATTTATTAAATGTTTACAAGGGTTCCAGTGAGGTAATAAATTATTGCTTGGAACCTGCTCTCTTAGTTATGTTATTTGATTAAGACAATGCAACCAAGTTTAGTTTTCATATAAAACATAATCCATTGCATCAAAGTCATGAGCTGCTGTGGGTTTACACTGAACGTATTGGAACTCAATTAAAAATCTCCAGTGTATTGTATTATTGCTCACCCTTCATGCCACTGATGCAGTTTATCTTGAAAACAACTGAAATAATAATCAACTATGAGAACTTTAATTTATCTTTCCTCTCAAAGCATTGATTATTAAATTCTTAGTGACCTGCATATAAATATGTATTTATGTGCAAGTGCGTATACCAGTGCATACCAGGGATGGAGGCAGAGAACCCTCAAACAGCATATAATAGATGGGCTACTCTTAGATATCAGAAAATGCTAGCACTGACATATTCTGGTAATGTCATATAATACAAAAATTGAGCTTGTGTGTTTAAGATGTCACTAGATTCCTCTGATGGAACTCATTTCATGTAACATAGTACAACCCATAGTTGTTTTTACGTGATAATTTATGAATGCAAGGTTTAAAATTTCAGTAACTGTACAACTGAAACAATAATTAGTTGAGTGAAACTGTCAGAAATGAATGAAACTATGAAAATAATTATTATAAAAGAAAAAGGATTTTAGACATGCTCGAATTATGTTTGCGTAACGGATTTAACTGTATTTCACAGAATTCTTACGAAGGAATATATTTAGATATAAAAATAAATAATAATGCACTGTTCCGATGTTAGCTCTATGGATCATGACCTTTAATCCATATGAACTACCTTCCATATACTCTATAAGGATCTCTATAAGCAAATACAATACTTTCAAATCCAGCCCCACTAAATTCATAAGGAATACACTGATACTACCACAGAAAATACATGTAGTTTGATCTTGTTCAGTATTTAAACTTACATTTTAATGTCAGGCTTCCTGGCAGCAGGCTGTGCAGGTTGCAAGTGAAGTCAGAGACTATCATGGGCTGAGAGAACTGAAATTAGTGGAAGGCAGTTTGGGATGATGGCAAGCTGCCTCTTAAAATGATCTGTTTGCTTCTGCTACAAGGTGTGAAATAATTGGCATTGTAATATGGTTGGAATAATCATCGTCTAACACCACTAATGTATTGGCTGTATTAAATCTTTCTGTCCTCAGCTACATCACAGGACATACGTAGAAGGAACACTCAGGTTCTGTTGAAAATCCAGAGCAACTTGACAGAAGTCAGTGGAGTTACTCCAGATTCAACTGGTTTAAGTGAGATGAGAATTAGGAGCTAGATATTAATGTATTATGTATATGAACTGTCAAAGAACAGTGGCTACCTGTGCGTAGAGGGAGATGATAGTCATTTCCCCCCTCTTTTGCTTGATATTTTAGCACAAGCATACTGAATTTAGGAACATAAAGCTGCCTAAATTCTGCCATATTTTGAATTTCTTTCTTTTTCCCTACCCACTCACCCTACTTCCATCTGTATCATCCTTTCTGCTCACATAGTCATCTTCTACATACACATTCATGCTTTGGCAGGAACTCTAAGGTTTTCTTTTCACTGAGAAAAGCAAATGATTTCATTATTTACTTTCTAACGGGAAAATTACATTTGAAAGGCAACCAACCTTCTGTAATATGTAACTGATTGCAATGGCCAGGATAGAGGAGGAACTTCTTTCTGTCCATAACAGAAGTGTCAGAGGCCATGTCACTGTGGTAAACATTCTCTGAAACAAAACGTGTTCTGGTGTTCTCCAGCTCTACTCTTTCTGCTTAGCCACTTGCCCTGTAAAAATGGCAGCAGCTAAAACAAGCCAGCTTAGACACTCCTAGCCAATGCATGTGGCTTCAATGGGAGTTTTATGTGTGTGGATGAGAAAGAATTTGGCTCTTTAGTTTTTATGTAAAACAGGACCATCTTGATCTTAAGCCTTTCCTAAGGCAGACAATTAAATACTGTAGCCATTATGGGCCCAATTTAAAAATGTTTTGTTTTAAATATAGCATTTGTGCTACCTTTAAATCAGCTACAGTGATATAGGTAGATATTAAAGTTCAAAAGAAAAACTCAGATGTAAAAGTGATCTGAAAGACTAAATTTAAAAAACACATTCTAAACTCAATCAAACTTCAGAGGCTTGCAAAATTTCCATCAAAACCAGACTATAGTTACTATATATTTTAGTTCTTCATAAAAATTCATGAAGACTAAAGGTTTTTTGTTTTTAACATGTTACGTGCAAATGGGAGTTAAGTATCCAATCCCATTTGCTTTCGGTGGGAATTGGGTATGTCGCAACCCTTTGTTTCTTTGAAAATCTCCCCATCAAGCCCTAGATTTCTCTAACCACACCAATCAGATGCTACCAACCTTTTCCACATTGAACAGAAACATATTTGGTAAGTAGCTCCATTGATTTTAAGGATGGCAGAATCTAGTCAATATTATGGCATATTAGAATAGGACAGTACAGAACATAACTGGATAACTCAAGTGTCTGGAATTACATTTTCCATTAAGTTCAGTCTTGTATACTGTACCATATATTGCCAAATGGTAATATAATTTTTTAAAAATATGTTTAGGGAGTTTTAGATTACAAATGTTTGGCCAGATCTTCTGTTAGTGTAGTCTGGCGTAGCTCTATTGAAGTCAATATAGTAATGCCAGTTTACATCAGCTGAGGCTCTGGCCCATTATTTAGCTTTGGGGGTGGTAAAAATCTTTCTACACTCAACTCATCAGAGCATAAGATAAGAAAAATAATTTTGCACATGCCGTCCTAGGAGCAAATTGTGCTCTAATTTACACAAGTGTGAATCTGGAGGAACACAGCAGAATTTGTCCCATACTATGTAAATAGTTAACACTGCATATACTGTATATCACAAAGCTGTTAGGGTTTTACAGTGCTACAGTCAAACAGTCAAAGTGACATAATTTGAAGTCAATGGAAGTGCTGCCCAAGTAAGGACTGTGGGATAGGGGCCAGGGACAATAATATACGGTTAAAGACACTGACATGTTTTATTTTACCAACTTTCACCTCCCTTCCAGTCATTATCTCCTGTTCCATCCTCCCCTATTTACTGCTGGGAGGAACTATTTTCAGAAGGCTGAGGCCCTGACTTTTATGCTGGTAAGCATCACTGAAATTATAATGGCATAAAACTTTAATAATATAATTGCGAAAAATGATCCTAATTTAGTATCATACCACACAGCATTAATGGGCACACGCCGCAGTAAGAGCTACAGCACTGAGTGGTTGTACAACCAAAGCAAAATTTCAAAGATGGGGATAATTGCTATGTAATAGTAGTACTTTCCTTAGCCACTTGTGACTAAGCCTTTAATTAGTTATAAGGTCAGTACCATCTACTAATGAAAGAAGAGGAATACTGTGTTAGCATATGGGTGGCAAACAGAATTAGAGAGACAGTTTCATTATTACTGCTTGATGTTTCCTTTTCTCTTATTTTTGTAAAAAGAAATGGAAATGAAATGGCAAAAGCTATATTTAAATAAGTTTAACATTATCATATAAATCTGTGGCAGCATGTGCTTAAGACTTGGAGTGCTATTTTCAAAAGCGCCTAAGTGCTATTTTCAGAAGCAGCTATGTGCTATTTTCAAAAGTGACGTGAGCACTTAAAAGCATAACTCTCATTGAAAGTCAGTGTGAGCTATAAATTAGTGATATGATGCTCTTAATGGGAACTGGTAACCACAAAACAAATGTTTTACGCAGCTGGAGTTAAAACAAAAATGGTGAGGGCTAGTACAGCAGTATTATATACTAATCTGTAGTTTAATTGCACAGAATGGATCTAGGAGGTTGTAAAGGCCTGGTTTCACAAGATGCTAAGCACCATCTGCGCATCGCTGAGCACCTTTAAATTGACTGAAAGATGTGTCTCTGTCTGACTATGAAGGAATGCCTTTGGTTCAGAGTTGTGTATGCTGGCTGGCTGAATCTCAGGGGGTACAGCACAGTTTGGCCATTTAGGCCTAGAATGCTGTGTTTCTTTCTGGATGAGGGAGAGTTTATTAATCTTGCTGAGCAGAATGTAGCATACTTTAATCTAGAACTGACCTCAATCCAATCATTTTCTTTAACTTCATACAAATCAAAAAGGGGCTCTGATTCAAGGCCTGATTCATGGTTTTAACAATTGTTTTTTGCAGTTAGCAGTACAGCCGAATGCCATGTGGCACTGTGGTGGAAATTCTGCTAACCTGATCATTTGCTAGAAAACGAAAGAATGTAAGAGCCTTATCCAAAACCCATTGAAATCACCATGGATCACAGCCTATAAGGTTATGAGTGGATGTGGAGATTTACTTCAAAACAAGGAATTTCATGGATGATAAATATCTATAAAAGATTTCTATCAAGCCAGTCATGAGTTTGGGCACCTGTATTTTTGAAAAACAGAAGCTGCAGCTATGCAGGGTTTACATGTGACACCACCCCGTTATCGGCTATGCCTAATTACACTCCCTTACCCCCCATCCTTCCTATTGTTATGTAGGAGTCTCAACTCACCCTGTATCATATTCCTTACACTCCCCTGTGCAATGTGTCCCTACTCACCTCCTGTTCTCACTATGCATGCAGCTCCTACACCTTACTTCATGAAGCTGCATTCCTAGTCCTCTCCCCCACTGCTGTTTTTTCTCCCACTCCTCATGCAGTCACTTCTTACCCCCTTCACTCCCTATTCCCCTGCTGAGCATTCTACACCAGCCCATCTTCATCTTTCCTGCTTTTCCTTCTACTGCCTGCTCGCCTCTACCTCATTTCAGGTGGTCTTTATCTACCAGGGATTGTTAATAACAGATGTTAAGGCAAGTAGAGTTCCCAGGTAGTTATCAAGTTACCTTGAGTTGAAACATTAAACGTAGCTGTATTTTATATTTCAAACAGATTAGACCTGTGATTCTGGTACATTATATAAAAAAGTGTCTCTTCACAACACTGTAGTATCACCTCCATGACATTTTCTATAAGAATATTTTTTTAAAAGCCCAGCTATGAAGTTTCATAACTAGTGAAACTTCATGTCAGTGGCGACTTGGATGGAGCATTATCAAAAAAAATAAAGGTGGGAATTCTATGCTTACCCAAATAGGATTTCTTACAAGAAGTTAAAGTTAAAATCTGCAGTGTCAGGTAAGTGCTAGTGAACCTCATGTCCACATGCACTTTGGAGGAAAAACTAAAGACCACTTTAAAATTGTAACTGCTGGCCAGCAGAGCAGTGAGGGGGAAAACTAGATAAGGCAGCAGGATAGAAGGCAAAGCACAGAGGACTAGGACAACAGATCTGGGTGAGTATAGAGTAGCACAAGGAGTGGTCCCTGTGGCAAGGGCAGAGTGTCAGGAAAGGAAGGCTGAGGAAGGGGAGGAGAAAAAATACAATGTAAGAAACTGTAAAGAAGGCTAATTCAACATTTTGGGATTCTGGTGTATAACAAATCAGTCACGCTTACATCACATGATTCCCTCAACATCACCAGAACACCTCAATATATATAGCCTTGTATCTTCACAGTTACCCATGTTGTATTCTCTCTCTATACCATACACGCACATGCACACAAATATATATTGAAGAGTGTTGATTGGCAGATTGAGGGCTACTTTTAATGTCTTAATTTTCCCTCATGCCATTTCAGCGTACATTAGTTTGCCTAATGGATGCTGATGTGAGAAGGCAAATCAAGTTATATGACTGGCCATTTGAAAGACTCTGTTTAGATGAAATGAAAGAAAAGTAGGTTAACTTTATCCAGGGCATTAGTACCTTGGCCTAAAATTCAGAGATATTGACATGGTGAAGGATGAATGAGAGGTGCAAATTCCACTTATTTTTTTTCTTAGGGAATACACATGAATTTCAGCTTCCAGGTAAGGAAGTGTGATTTCAGTGTGTCATATTTTAACTGGAAATTGCATCAGTATGTTGGATACTTAGCTGAAAATTGAAATGTTTGTAAATAACAAATTCCTGAGCCTGTACATCTAATGAGCCACAGCTATGAGGAAGCAGAGCTGAGCTGCTCCACCTTTCTCTAATATTAAGGAAAAAATACACTGGGGCAATGCAGTCCAGAAAATGAATCTGATGTTCATATTCGCGTCTGGGTCTTGTGCTGCTTGTTCACTAGACCTAGGTTTGAGATGGCTCTGCTCTAGCATCCTTTGTGTGTAGGGCCCGTGTCATCTATTCTTGAACGAGGAAGGTTAGAGAATTGGTGATAGAATTCATAGCTTAAACTGGTTTGTTAACAAGTTCCATTTGGGAAACTTGCAATGAATACAAATATTTTTGCTTTGACAGTAATTGCATACATCTGGATTTTGATCTCAGTTCTAGCAGTACTGAAGTTTGGTTGCAGGTAAAGCCCCAGCAGATGCACCAATTACTTTACATACTGTTTACCCGCTTTGGTGACATTGAGGCTAACCTTGGAGTCACCTCCCCCGCTGCCACATTCTCCTTTGTCGTACCACCATTTGTTTTTCAATTTGTCCAAGAGGCCTTGTTCATTCAGTTTTAAAACTGCGAGGTTAACAGCATTTCTTGAAACGATAAAACATATTTTGTAAGAAACTGCACAGCTGTTAAGATGTTAGAAGGAATGAGGACTTAAGCTGTTTTATAAGCTTGATCCACACACTAAATAAACCTCTCATTTCCATAGGACAACCCCCTTGACAGTGTAAGTAATTTTGCTCACTTTCAGAGGCTAAAAATCTATTTTCAGTATACATTTTTTTAAAATGACTCAGCTTTTAGCAAAGAAAATTCTATGAACCAACCACAACAGTTATGTGAGTATTTTTGCAAAATAATGATAAAAATCAGATGGATTAATAATTCTGGTTAGCTTGCGTCTGTTCTTGCTTTAGAATATGAACACTTACAGAAACAGATGAATATTGGCCTAGATAATTTTTTAAAAATATTAGTAGATAGGAAGTGTTATTGTTAGTGCTATAAATAAAGGTTTTTAATCTGACTCCAATGTTAAACTAAGGACTATAGTCACTATGTTATTTAAAAACTGTCTGATTATTCAATCAATCAATCAAGGCATTTATCTTACCTTCACCACCTTTCTGGAGGCTTAACAGCTGTTTAGGATGTACTGCCTCATATCTTTGTTAATGATCATCTAATTATAGTTTAAATTAGGAATTTACTCTTGTTACAAGGCCTAAAACTAGACATCTAAATAAATATTTAATCATACATATTATTAATAACACTTACTAACGTACCACTTCACATGTTCACGCTCTACATGACAGGTTTCCTATGTGTTACCTCCCTTTAAGATGTGCAGTATATTTCCCCATAGGCACGCAACCAGGACTGCTGGCTAATGTAGTGAAGGCAGGCAGCCATGACTCCATTTAGTCTTGAGGCACCATTCATTTCCATGGGGACAGGATCTGTGATCTCATGAGCACAGGGTCTGCAATTCTGGCCAGCCCTTACATGGACAGCATAAGGTGTATGTATGTGGGAGGCATGGGGTGACTAGGGGACACTTCTTCCCCTGGCACCTGTGCAAGGATTAACAGGAATCTACCCCTGAATTATAAATCCTCACAGCACTTATGGAAGAAAGGTAAGGGTTATTATCCCAATGTACAGATGGTGAAACTGAGGAAGCACCACTTCCCCCTCCCATCACTTGACCCTGCTGAATTCCTTTGTGGAAGCTGAGCAGACACTGGAAGGGGACTTCCTCAGTCCATAGCATCCTCCTATCACTAACTCTGAAGGACTTCAGTGGGGATACTGTCCACATTTGACTTACCTGCTGTCCCTCTCAATGATATGGAACCCTATGAGAAAGGTCTAGGAAAAGAGCAAGAGGGAGATTCTTTGGCAACAGGGCTCCTATAGGACTCCTGCTGCCACGAATCATAGGAGATATCAGGAAGGAATGAAGATGGACAGGATCTCCAAAGAGATGACTGTGATTCCATGGCTCTTAGGGGGATTGCCTCTAGGTTTGATGGAGAACCCTCTGCTCAGCACAGAGAAACCCTGTGCTCCCCAGATAAAAGAACAGATCCGAAACACAGTGAGTGCACACTCCTGATGTTTTCCACCTCACACAGAGAAACTGCATTTCTATTTATGGGATGAATTCCTATTTTGAATGTCTCCTTTGTCCTTTATTGCCTGGAAATGACTGTTCATCTGAACTCCTTTTAGAAACTAGACAGATCTTTGCTGGCTAACTATGAAATTTTGGAAACTATTTTTAAACAGGAGTGACCTGATCCTATTTTCATTGTAGTTAAATTTATATTAGATTGTCAATACAGATAAAGTAATTGCTTGCCTGCCCCTGAAACTGAAAAGGGAGAAATATAAGCTGTACTGGGAGTGATAACAGACTTCTCTTTGTGGATAAAGCCTTAAGGGGAATTTAGCAGCCAGTCTGACAAATGTAATTTTATATAAGTACTTTAATTATGGTTCATGATCTACGGGGAGAGGAGAAATAGCAAAATTGGATTGAAATTGTTCATTTATTCCTTTTGTTCCTGGAAGCAATTGCTTCTGAACCAGAGATATTTACTATGGGTTTCTAATTAAGCTTTTAGATATAAAACTTATGCCTTTAGACTGCTCACTACATTCATCAAATTGCCAAAGCTCACATTAACTTGAATGGGCATTTCACCTGAGTGAGGACTTCTGGGGTGAGGCCATGATGGAAGATGAACCCAGCAGCCTTGTTCCCTTGATTCAGAACCACACTGCTTATTTTGAAAAAGTTTAACAGATACGCTCGAGCCTGCTGCCATTGAAGTCAATGGTAAAATTATCACTCATTCCAATGGCGGCAGGAACATTGTGCGAGTCTGCAATCCTCAGTCATGTTGGTCATCATCTACCAGAGCAGTGCCAATGACAGGACTACTGAATAGAAGGGCTGCAGAGCCTGGTCCATATTAAACAGAAGTGGTAGTGATCCTATATCCTGAAAATGAGCTGCATCTCAAGGAATAGACATAATGAAAGTCCTAGTTCAGCAGTGCCCTAAAACAAGTGCCTAATTTTGAGCCAGTGACTTCAGTGGTGCTTAACATTAGGCCTATGCTTAAGTGCATTGCTGACTCCAGGCCTGAATACAGATAAACTGCATTTGATTTAAATGAGATTTACTGGGCATCACAATAAACATAATAGTTTAGCGGCTATTTTGTAGCTTCTAAAAGTATCTTTATGAACTGTCACATAAACCACATTACATGTCCACAGTATTATCTCTGGGCTAAGAACTCAACCATGCCTGTTCAAGTAGATGGAAACTTTCCACTGACTCCAGTTCTGACTGGAAAGAGCTCTAAATCTTGAAGTCCTTACTCCGTTTTTATTCAGTCCTTATTCAGGCAAATATCTCTCATTGACTTCAGGGAAAATTTTGCCTAGGAACAGAGCAAAAATTTAATAACTTCAGGATTTTGCCCTTATTGACAAGTTTCAGAAGATTTTTCAAGTTAATGCTCATATCACTTAGATATTTCATCTCGCTATTCAAAAGGTCACTGTTATAATCTGTATATAAAGAAACTGGACAAGTTGTGGGTTTTTTGTTTTTGTTTTTATAAAAGATGCTAAAAAATAAAACCTCTTTTTAAATTTCCATCTTGAAGGGGGAAATTTTTCTCATTTGCCAAATATTCTAATTTATCGTTAGAAGTATTAAAGATTAGTGAGGAAAAGTTTTCCACAGTCTTTAAGAGTAGCTGCAGCTGGTTGATAGACATCCTAAAAAAACCAAAACAACACCCCCCTCACCTCCCCAGTATAAAAAAGCCACCCCTTCATGAGAGGGTTATTTAGCAGGGTTATTAGCCATATCCATAGACAGTTTCACAGCACATAGAAAAATGGAAATAAAAAGGATGGAGAAGTAAATGAGAATTTAAACTGCAATCATTGTTCTGAAATTAAGCTCTATTGTTTCTAATTTTAACACATCGTATTTCTCATTACATCTAGTAGGCCATGTAAAAACAGGTTAGTTTCACACCGCTTTTTCTGTTGCTTTGTTATCAGGGTACAACTCAAAATGTGTAAATAAACTGCTGCTCTCTTCCCAGTGAAACACACAGAGAGATTTTATGCTCAGATTGCAGTAACTGGTGCAGAAATATCATGGCGAAGCAGAAATCTCTCAACAGGTTTGATGATGATTACTTTGAATTGAAAATATATTTGAGGCTTTATGGCTAGATTCCATCACTCTTACTCATGCTAAGTAGTTCTTTAGGCTTTCCCAGGAGAACGGCTACAAAACATGAGTAGGAGTGGCAAAAATTGCCATCCAAAATAGGGACAAATCCTAAAATCCTCACTCAGGCAAAACTTCCATTGAAAACTCCAAAGAAGACAATGAGAGTTTTGCCTGAGTAAAGATTAAATAGCCAAAATGGAATAAGTACTTTGTGATTTGGCCCATAATACTTACTATTACTTTGTATCATTATGAAAATATTCATAAGTATTTTATTACTAAAAGGAAAAGAGAATCCTTGGACACAATAGTCAAATCAGTTTAGCCAAGTCTGCCTCCTTTAATACTGCAACTGTTTCCAATCTACTGCTCAGTTCATTATTCTTTGAGTGCATGTACAATGTTGTCAATGTATGGATCTTGGGCACTGTTAAAGCAGCGGTACACACAGGGTATAGAGTTACAGCGTGGGAATCCTGATGAGATTTGTTAAAACCATTACATGTCTCCTCATGCAGGAAGAGTGCAGCAATAATAACAAGCATAGCTTCAATCTCCACTGACTGCCACATTTTTTAAAGATCAGTTGTTCAGTAATAACGTTCAAAAAGCTTTCTAGGTGGTTTGGGCTATTATTTTACCGTATTTACTAGTGCCATATGGAGGTACATATTTGACAGTTAGCAAAAAGTAGATCTATACAGGCAGACAATAGTGCAGGCTGTGTGCCAGGCTTATGAAACTGCACATTTCTTTGCAAAAAATAAATATAAGTCTAGAAAGGAATAACTTTTCTTTCATCACAAGTCCAGTCCAAATCTCACTAGAGACAGTGGAAAGATTTTAATTGACTGCAATGACCTTTGGATCATGGCATTAGTTAACAAGAAGAAATTCACACTGGATGCCAGTCAATAAAGGAGCAGTAGGTAATCTGGGTGAAATTCTGCTCTAATTTGAATTCGAGCATCTCCCGTGCTTACCTGTGGTTTAACAGATGTAAATGATGGTAAATTTTGCCCTGATATTGTTCCCCTTTAATACCAAAAAACAGCTGACATAGAAGTAAAAAGACTTGCTATAGCATGCTACATAAAATAGAGTATTGGTAAACTATAGCATTATTTTACAGCTCATCATTTTAGAACCATTTAAATATACTAGAATATTTTAGAGTATTAGAGGATAAAATATTAGAGTATCAAAGTAGTTTTCCTGAGGCCTCCTGAGCATAGCCACTTTGGGTTCTCAGTGTGAGACACTGAGATAGGCCATTGACAGTAGAAGATAGGGGAGCCAGAGGGTTCCTCTACTAGCAGTGTCAGAGACTGAGCATGTTGACTAACATTGAGGGAGTTGGGCATTTGTGATAACAGCACAGAGAAGTGCCTTCCAATTCGTGCTGTTGCTCACTTGGGAATGCAACAAAAGAACGCTTACTTGGAATTTACAGAAAACTCACCTAGAAATGGGTCTGAGCCAATCCATACACCCCTGCACACGGGGACTATTAGGAATCCAAACCTGGATTCTGATCCTATCTTTACAATGGGACAAACCAGAACCCCAGATCCAAAACCATCCCCGGAAGGTAAAGTGTTTGAAATCTGGTTATAAATCTGAATTTTGTGTCTGGAGCCAATCGTTACTTTCAACTGCTTAGATTAATTATCAAAATAGAGGGAGTTAGTAAACCAGTGTATTCACTCCAGAATTGAATGACCAATAGTACGTCTGATACTTCAGTTTGCAATATTGATAAAGGTAAAATGAAATATATTTTCCTTTTTCTTAATCTAGATAAATCCAGACTAAGGCAGGCTCATAATCAATACAATAAGAAACATGTTTTAGGAAGAGGTTATATAAATATGTGTATATTCCGGCGTAACTGGGTCAAATTATAGGGACTGGATTCTCTGGTTTCTAAGTCCATCTTGCACTGAATGAGGCAGCACATCCTCAGCTGGTGGGAATTGTCATCCCTCCAGTGAAGTAGATGGAGTGATAACAGATTACAATAGCTCAGAATCTGACCTAAGCAGCACAAAGTGGACTTAAAGCTGTCAGACATTGCCTGTGGAGGATTCCACTAGTGGAAAAGGAGCTATCTGTTCGCACATGTGTTTCCTGTCCTAGCTCCTCACCAGTCATGGCATAGTAGGAGGGAAGGTCCAGGATGGGTGTGAATGAGGAAAAGGTGTGATGTAGCTGAACTCAGGGACAAATTAGAGTGGTTCCCTCAATGCTGTAATTCACACCAAAACCAGGTGGCTCTGGATCAGAAAGCCACAGCTGGCTCCTGGACAGCCTCCTCTCTCTCTACATTCCAGCTCTGCTTGGATATAGTTGACAATCTGCCGTAGAGATATTTTGTAAAATACATGTAGATGCATTTTCATAGCCTATTCATATCAGCCTTTAAAATTATTTATCATACAGAATAATTGAAATCCCATCTTATCATGCAAAAAATAAAACGTGTCCTTTTCTGGCTTCTGATTTTAATGATGTTTTGGAAAGTGCTGATGTTAGGTTCTAATACCAGTAGAATCTGCATGTGTTTGACAATTCATCAAAACAAATGAAGTGTAAGCTGCATGAAAGTAGTTGGATATATTTAATAAATTAGGAATGAAATAAGCATTCCTTTAATAAGAAAGATCTATCTAAAGTATATCTGATTTTTTTTCTCAGAAAACTTAAAGGATCAGCAATGGAAATAAAAAAAATCTAAAGGCAGAATGCACATTTAAATGGAAAACACAATCTGGTCACTTTCTAATAAACAGCCTCTAATTTTGTGTGTGCAATCATTTGCAGGAGCAATTTTTCATGTATTAGTATTTACACACCCAAATGATATTCGCATGAGCAAATTATGTGCAAATGCTGTAATTTGACAACATAAGTAACAGACATGAATATAGTGCACATGCAACTGAAAGTTCAAGTAAACTTAGAGCATGGCTTTGAAGCTCCTTTGAAAATTTGGCCAATAGTTTATATTAAGTGAAGAACTATTAGTTTTAATTGGGCTAGACTCTGTAATAAAATTACAACTGAGAAATTCAGTTGTTATTCCTGGGGTCATGTTTCTTCACCAAAAGAAGGTCTGATTCCGTTCTCACTTATTTTTGATTCTGGCATAACTTCACTGACTTCAGTGGAGTTACTTCTGATTTACACTGGGTTAAGTGAGAGCAGATTTAGGCCTTATGGGCCCAGTTCAGCAAATCACTTTAATTCACACTTAATTATGAGTAATCCCACCCCTAGTCAACAAACCTCTTAAGCATGTAACTAACGTTAAGTCTCAATGAAGAGATTGAAGTTAATGGGATTTAAACTTATGCTTAAGTGCTTTGCTGAACTGGTGCCTATAAACCAAATTTTTAAAGATATTTAGTTGCCTGAAGATGCAGATAGGTGCCTACTGGGAGTTTCAACAAATAATGGGAATTAGGCATTTACATACTTTTGAAATGCCACGAGGTGCCTATCTGTGTCTTTAGGTGCCTAATTATCTTTGACAATCTGGTCCTATATCCTCAAACCTCAAGAACTTGAAAGTTTTATAGGGTATGTTCTATATGTAATCAGCAGCAAACACCGTTTTTACAACTATTGTTTACTCATTTACATATAATAGAAACAATTCTGGAGATACTAAAAGTGTGATGCTGACTGTTTTCCATACTGTAATTACAAACCAATGTAATTTATATTTGACATTTTCCAATATGATACTTTGGACTTCTATCATTCTTCTACTTGAAGATCCCAAAACACTTTACAAACATTAAGAACTAAGTGTCACAACATCTTCATAACCTGGATTATTACCCCCATTTTACAGATTAGACACACATCAACATTTTCAAATTTAGGTGCCTAAAATTGGAGATTTTACTCTATAGCAGTGGCTTCCAACCTTTTTGGCACAAGGGCCACAGATAGCATTTTTACAATCCTGAAGGGCCACCAGTCTCCACCAGCAGCCCTCACCCACATGGCACTCAGACAGGAGTTCAGCGAGGAGTCTGCCTCATTTTTCACTGATTTCCTGTCCCCCTGGCTGCAGCAAGGAAACTGTACACCTCCTGTTGCACCATATGCTTCAGCTGGGTCCCTAGCCAGTGGCTCTCTTCCGCAGCCGGGGAGATGGGAGATCAGTGCTCTCCTTCTTCTAGCTCCAGAAGAGACCCCAACACATAGGGGCCTAGGCAGAGTGCTTTGCTGTGCTCCCTGCTAAAGCCAGGGGGAGAGGAGCACTGATCTACCATCCCTTGGTTTCAGCAAGAAACCTGCAGTGGTCTTGTAGTCCCATGGCAACACACTTTGCTTGGGTCCTTAGGCAGCAGCTCCCTTCTGCAGCCAGCGAGAGGGGAGCGACAGACCAATTTGAAAGACCTCATGGGCCACTTTTGGCCCAAAAGTGGACAACAGGCCAAAGGTTGGGAGCCACTGCTCTCAAGTTAACCACTTACACAGGAGGGCTGATTTTACCTCTCCCTCCCCCCCAACCCCGCCGCAGCATCGAGATCCTTTAATTAAACTTGGACTTGTAAAGAAACATGAGGCAAATTCTGCCTTCACACGTGTGGAATTTCTTTGGGACTCAATGGGAATTCCACATGGGTGTCATGTCAGAAGGAAGAAAATGGTTTAATAATAATAATAAACCTGAAAAAACTGTGTGCGCTTAATACAAATGAAATAAATGAAGCCATAGGGGCAGATCCAATGGATATAAACAAGTTAAAGCTCTGCTTCCCATTGTTCAAAATATTTATACAAACTCTAAGCTATTGAGGGAGGGATTCCCACCACCCCACTGTAATTATTTCCTGGCATTAAGTAATTAAACAAATACTTTAATATAGACAGATATGACAGCTGACCTGGGCAAGCAAGGGAGTAGAATCAGCCTGTCAAGTATCCCTCTGTGCTTTCCACAAAGCTTAATTATAAATGTGGGCCTCTCAAACAGTCATGTGGAGTTATCCTTTGTATTCACCCAGCATCAAGTAGAAACAGAAAATCAGTTTCCCTGAGTCAAGAGTTGCTTTAGTCTGAGCTAACAGCCACCTAATCCTGCTTCCATAGATAGCAACAGAATTTGTCATAGTGGGACTTTTCAATGGGAATTTTCCCATTGATTCCAAGGGGCAGGATTTGTGCTGATAAGCAGCAGCAGGGCAAAGCCTGAACCTGAAAATACATGTTCCAGCAATGACTGGGAGTGGGATTCCCAAAGGGCTCCCCATTGGCACCACCCTACCCTCTCTGGGGGAGTTTTATCACTGACTTCTTGCAGTATAGAGCTAGACCCCGGCTGACCACTTTGAAAATTCCATCTTGGAAGTGTTGGGATTCTGAGGTTTCACACACTCGACTTCAGTGAAACTTTTTCAAAATCAATTCTTAACATAATTTTTAAGACACGCCCCCCCTTCAAATGCAATGTTTGTGAAATGGACAGTTTTACCCCCCTTCTTCTTCCAGATCTTTTAATATCTAGCCTGATTCTTCTCTCACAAAGGGTGAAATTCACCCTTGATGTGGCCAGTGCAAAGCCCCATCCCCTATTTCAGACCTGCATAGGGGCTGGACAGAGGGCCTTTAAGCAGTGACCATGAAGGGTTACCTCAGCACCCCCTGTGTAGCACATATAGGGTCTCTGTGCTGGTCCAACATAGGCCGTGTGGAAGGCCAAGAAGAGAGCAGGTCGAGAGGGGAGGGGGGACACAAGATATATGTAGACATGCATCCTGTGGCCCTAAGATCTTGTTCAGCTGATGCAGAGGGACTGCAGCTACTGTTCCAGTCTACACACTGGATTAATAGCTGTAGGGTGTGTGTGGGGGGGGAATGAATGGACTGCACAACAGCCTTAACCCCGACCCTGCCTTGGAGAAGTGGATTTCAGCTGTTCATCTCCTTTGCATTCCACTTGCATAAAGACCAAGTACTGTAGCTTTCTAGGGGTGGAGTGGGTTTCACCCTTACACAGATGTAAGTTGGGGGGAATGCTACTGAAATAGACTCTCATTCCTTACACTGGAATAAATCATGTGTGAGTAGAGTTGGGCCCCACTATTTTTAACAACTGCTTAAATATCAAAGTGGTCATGTTTTACACTAACTTGGCCCAGGTGTAAATGGCTATGTAAGCTGAAGGGCACAGGAGATTCAGCTCCATGATTTCTGCCTGGAATGCATATGATCTTAATGTCACAGGACACAGGATATAAGGGTCATAGACAAGAATGGAAGAAGCAGCATCAGGAGAGAAGGGAGGATAATAAGTTCAGTCGTGCAGTAACTCAGGCAGCCATGTGCACATCTTCGTGATCCTGTTGCTTTTTTCCTCTTTTAATTTATGTGACATTTGGGGGGATGAGGGGAGAAGGACACTTCTCCCTGGCAGGATGTTTTTTCTGTTTTTCAGTGGCTTTTTTACAATGTTCAGAGGTTTGGAAAGTTAATAGAAATCCCCAGGGTCATGCATTAATGGACAGAAAGTAAGTGAGATAGTCAAAAGAGTATATGCACGGTGTCAAACGGCTCTGCAACACAGAGTTGTGCGCATTGAATCATAACACAATCATCAGTGTGACATAAATGCTGCTCATTTGAAGTGTCATATCATCTAGCTTTTAAAATTATTATTATAATATCTTCACTATAGAATGTGAGTATTTAGAGCCCATAACTATGCAAAAACCCTACAGATTTTTTCCACTATACAGACCAAAGTTACTATACCCCCCACCCCATGGATTCAGAGGGAAGGAAAGGGACCTGGGCTTTGGCTCCTGTTGTTCTTTTCGGATGTGCAGTAGAGCTGCTGCTCGCACATTACATTTTCTTCATGAATAAGGGCATTTAGATTCATGTCACCATTGAAGCCAATGGAGATATGCCGGGTTACCCCAGCTGAGAATCTAGCTCCAGCATGGAGCACTGATATGCTCCTTCACTAACCTCTCCTGTTATGCCAAAAAGTAGGGCAGTTATGAGACAAATACTGGTAGTGTTGGTAAGAAACATAGTTCAAATATCCAAGAAAAAGCCAATTGCCTCATTGAGAAAACAGTAATCTAGTGATCTGATTCAAGAGTAGAAATAAAGAGCAAGTCACTGTGATGGTTAGAAAGACCTAGACACCAACTGGTATTACACTTTCTGGAAATGAGGAACTTGATAACAGTGCAACAGGGTGCTGCTGTTGATAATGTTCTGAGGATTAGCTCATCAGCAGTATTGCTTGTTGGTGTCTGCATTTGCAAACCAGTGTCACCCAAGAAAAACCCAAACACCTGCTAATGACCATATTGGCAATAGTACATTTGACATGTTCTTGATCCTTACCAGATGGGGAAATCTTACTACTGTTCTCATCTTTGTTCTTCTTCACATAAAGACCAGCCTCTATGACTCCCCTCCCCTCTACTTTCTTTGTTACACTTGATTTAGATCAAAGAGAAGGAAGTGGAAGAAGTCAAACTCCTGCTCACATCATCTGCTACGTCACTTTGCAGTGACGCCCACAATAGTGAATCCACACCTAATATCCTATAGTCACAAGAGGAGATAGGACACAATCTGCATGGAATGTTTTCTCATTAAGTAGAAGTGATCTTTGCTGGGCCAGCTATGTTTCCGTCACAAAAGGGTAAGTGAAGGTACAGACCTTGACCATTCATTTAAAACTCACACATCCATCATAGACCTCTGATGCTGAGCAAGTTCTTGGTGCAGACAATGAGGGAGATATTTTTAAACCATCCGCACTGTGATCAATATCCTACCTATTGCTAGCACCCCAACATCTTTGCCTTCTACTACTGTCTGCTGACAACATCACTCCACCTATATTTAGACAAATTTGGCTGTCAGCAATATTACTACATGTGACAAAATAGAAGTAACTGGAACTTCATGTAGTGTACCTCAGCCAGTGAACTAATGCCCCAATAATAATTCTGCGGGTGGAATGAAAGTCTCTCAGATGTACTCACACGGAAAAATAACAGAAGACAAAAACACCATGTCAATCATGGAAAAATGCTTTTCACAAAATGATCACTCCAGAGTTGACCTCATCTCTCCTCACCCTCAAAGGAAACCTGCATAACACCTTCATAAGATGAGCCTGGGAGGTTAAATTCTTATCTTAGCCAGCAACCAAAAATCATGGACTTTTAATAAAGACGCTGGATTTATGATTCATTATAACATTTTGTAAACCACTAACCCTCCTTTGTCCTACAACTGTAGAGATGTTAACTCCCCACTTCAGCTTGAATGGTTTCTTGCAACATGGGCTAACTCTGTAACTGTTCCACCTTGTTATTTAGCTGACACCCTGAGTATCTTTCCCAGACCTGAAGAGCTCTGAGTTAGCTTAAAAAAGCTTGTCCTTTTCACACAAATAAGTTGGTTCAATAAAAGATATTCACTCACTTTGTCTCTCTAGCAATCCAAAAGACATTTGGGAGAAAAATATGCTCTCTTAGAACTTATTTTTAACAATGCTAATATGTGAAAAACAGCTGAGATAATATTCAAGGATAGTGCTGGAAAATACAAATTTCTGTGCATTACTTCAATGATCACAGTCTTATGAATGTCATACAAGCACATAGAGAAGGATAAATGACATGCGAACAAGCTATTGGACATTGCATAGCAAAATAGTCACTGCTCATTGGTTTCAATGTCTTCATCCATGGTGAGCATTTGCAAGGCCACTGAAAATTGCACTGCTGTCTCTGTAAGTCTTTGGAAAGGTTAATGCAGTTTCCAATTTACAAGAATGATTTTTAAAAACAAGTGACTTTCTTTTTCAAAAGGATGAGAAATAGTGCGCACTGTCACTGATAATGGCCAGTATAGTTTTAAAGCCTGAAGGAGATATGGTGTGTTTCTCACATTGCCTCAGTCTTGTATGTTGTGTTAGTTCTTCTAAAGGCTTTGCATATCCCTAATTGAGGATGTGGCTACAAAAGAGGATTCCACTTTGCATACACTGCAGTCCCCTACTGACTGTGTATTTGTGCTTTTTACCCTCACTTTCTTTTCTGGGCCTCATTAGGAGTTGATATAGCAATTATGGTTATCCTGTGCCCATCAGATACCACCACATCAATTTCCAAAATGTCTTCTGAAGCCTAGGGAATTCTAGGCACATAGACAGTTTGGAAGAGCAACTGGGATATCTGAATCTTCTGACATAATGGTGCCAGCTACTTCATCAGCTTTCAATTTTTCACTCATCTCAACACTTCCCAGAAATGGCAGTAGTAGAACTGAAGCCTTTACCCACCAAAGAAGTCTTGCACACACATTGTTTTTATGCCAGTCCAGCTCCAACTTGAACTATCCACAGCGACACAGGATTTTTGCCACTTCCTGGAACCACTCAAAACATGTTGCCAGCTGCCAATATGAATTAGGAGAAAGAAAACATCATACTGGACTGATTTCACCAGTCTAGCTTCTGAATTCCTAAACTACTGATTGACAAGTGTATGTTATTACCAGATGTTTAGCATGGCAGAAAAGATGACAAACCTGAAATCCTAATGGCTACCATAATGAAGAGCCTCTGGGATTTTCGAAAATGAACCTTCCAAGATTTATGTACACTGACACTCACAGTCCTACTGGAGACTTGGTGAAAGCTGGCACTGTTGTAAGTGGGTGTGACTTCCAATGATGTCAGTGGAATGACTCCCACTTACATCAGGTTGAATTTGGCCTTCTGTGGATAAGGAATTGGATGAAAACTATAATGCACCATCCTTCATCTACAAGGCTCTTGTCTGGTTGGTACGTTCCCTGTGCGGTGTCCAGCCAAATCTTCCCTTCCTCTCTTTCTTCCAAGAGGTGGCACCTGGTGATAGCAGTTTGACGGTTTGTCCTGTCTAATAGATACATTACAATCTCCTGGATTTTGGGTTGTTTACAATGAAATACAGAGTACAAATTAATTAATCAATCACAGCCTTTCTCTGGCAAACACCAAGATGCTTTTCTTTTCAGAAACAATATAGAAGAATTACAGAGAAAAAAAATGCAGCAACTCAATATAATATTGTGTGCCAGCAGGGCCATTGCTGGTAGAGGTGAATAATAATTGATTTGATTAAACTAGCTTGTTTTCCTACTTGTGGAGTACTTTTGCAGTCTCCTAAAATGGATATGCCATTTCAAATTATCTGACAAACATCTGATTTTTTTAAATCTGTGGATTGGCTCAGAATATTGAAAATTTCAACTTTGTTACTTAACTGTGGTGGGTCAGTTAAATCAGAATTGTTTCTGTTCCAGCTGCATGAGTGCAAAACCATTTCCGGCATGGATGCTTGAATGTCCAAATTTAGATTTTCATTTCCACAGAGGTACATTCTTGAAACTTTGAAATGTATATACTGTGAACATTTGGGCCAGTAAAACTCAGTCACACAAAAGAGAAACAAGCATAGCTAAATTTAAATTCATTAAAAAAAATTAGAGCTAATAATTATGAAAAATGGCTTGCCTTATTTCATGAGATGTTATGCCTGGCAACAATTAATATATCTGTTGCCAGCCTCTTTCTTGTTATTTGTGTACTAAATTGGGTGGTTAATAATTCCCTGAATACTAAACTTAGTGCATTTTTCAGTATATTCAATGTGTTGTATATTAGTTTGCAAAGCATAACATAGCACTTTTCTCATCTGTCAGCTGGTCACTAATTGGGTATTAGTTATGTTATGTAAAAGTCTCTCTCTCATTCTTTTCTTCATTATTTCCTTTTAGGTGGAAAAAACATATTTGTAATAGAGTTGCTATGATAATTAGCATTTTTATGTGAACATCAACATATTCAGTCTTTTTTAGGGTAAGGAGGAAGTGATCTCCAGAACTGGAGACCCATTATTATGCCCTTATCATACAAACCCTGGGCCTGCCAGCTTGAGAGTCCACGTTGATCTCAACTGCCAGAGGGGGTCTCTAAGGCCAAATCATAAAAACTCCATAGATCAAATTCAACATCAGGAATTCCTCCCAGAAATAAAATGGGAAGCTGTGTCATCTGTGACATACACATTTAATATGCTTCACTTGCAAAACACTGCTAAGTAAATGGAAATGGAGACACTCTGCTTTAGCTTCTATTTCTGAATAGTCTTCAAGGGCAGATGCATGTAGTGTGCGTTGTGCTAATCCATTTAGGAGATGACAATGACATGGATGATCATGGTAATATCCACAATGAGAGGAAAAGCTGCAACCTGCTTGCTGAGTAAAGCTGAAAAAGTGAACTACAGGCACTACTTCTACCTGTATATCCAGAAACAGCAAATGTTCTAGTAGAACTCCTAGACTGCAACCTTTAGAAACATGGTACACTTCTTACTTAACCCTTCTTTGTCTGTTTCTGATCAGCATTACCTTTGTCTTTTCTGGTCAGAATATCAGACAACTAGCTCTTATCCAAGCTCCAATCTCACCCAGACACTGGGAAAGATGATTGACTGAACCAGATTAAACAAATGTAGATCTGAGTATTACCCACATTCTAATAGCACTGCAACCCAAACCAATTTAATTCTCTCCCTTAATGTCCTTAAGTTGTTTCTCTTTATCGATCAGGTGCAGTGACTAATGAACCCCACACTTGTAGCCATGGGACAAAAGACCAATTGCCTGCTACCATCCCTGTGGGTCCTATGAATTGATTTATCACTGTCAGGAACACAGATGGGTTAACACTTCATGGCCAGCCGTATTAAAGGCAACTGATAGAACTAAAGAATCATCATGGAAACTTGATCTTTATCCATTGCCAGAAGGAGACCATCAACTAATAAACCTATGTGATTGATGCACCATATCCAGGCCTAAAACGAGATTGAAAAGGGTCAAGGAAATTTGAGGACTCAAGATTTTGTCAGTTGCTTTATCTCACTCTCAGTAGTGCTCTTTATAAAGGAGGATTAGAGAAGCAGTGATAACTGGTAAAATCATCAACACCAAGAGATAGTTTCTTAAACTAATAGCAGTGCAAACTCTTTGAGGCCATTGTTTTATTATATGCAGGTACACCGCTTAGCACAATGGTGTCCATTCCCTGGTTGGAACCTCTAGAAGCTACCACAATAATTATAATAATACAGGATAACTTGGCGCCTTAGTGAAGTGGAGAGTTTTGTGTTGTCTAATGGCGGATCAATACTATAAAAATGAAGCAAACCCAGCTACGTCAAATAAAATCTAATTTGGTCAGCAACCAAACTATGATTAGTTGGAAGAATTCCTAGGGTTTTTTTTCAGGAGTTAATGATGAAGATCTGAGAGGCTGAAGTAAGTGCAAATTTTGCCAGCTGTCAGGATGAGACAATCAGTCCACAAGTCAATGCTCTGATCATTAAAATGACTGGTAGCCAGATGAATATCAGTCAAACATTGGGTGAAATTATTAGATAAGGGCAGTCCAATCCCCCCAGCAGCTACCTAGATGATGTTGTCACCATCAGTGGAGCCAGGTGCAAAACAGCAAATGCTACAATAACCATGGCAGTGAAGCTAAGCGCAGGCAGCAGGTGAGCCCAGCAGTATTCATGATTGCAACCTTCTGAACGTAAGCAGCCGGGTATCTCAGAAAGCAAGCCATGGAAGGTATTAATTGAGCTCCAGCATGCATGTGGGGACCTTGTTATTGGTGATGTATTGAACACATGTCCCCTGTGGATAGGAAAGGCAGGGTGCCAGGTTCTCTCATTAGGTGGTTAAGCACATATTCAAGGAACCATTACTTGAGCTTTACATTTGAGTTATATGCCTGTGTTCTTTTTGAGCAAGGATAGTGAGGAGGTAGTAGTGGGGCTAATTTTGGCACCTGATCTAGCCATCAGATAATAATAGATTCTTCATGTTCAAGGCCCTGCACACATTAAATAATTAATCCGTACAAAACCCCTTTGAGGTTGGTGAATAAAAATGAGAACATTCTATTTACAGATGATAAGGCAGGAAGATGAAGTGGGTTTTCCCAAACGCACACAACAAGTCAGTGGCAAGTCCAAGACCTCCTAAAATGTCCTGCACTCACTCCTCCAGTCTAAACTGCCTCTCAAATTTCTTTGATCTCTTCCAGCCAGGCTTTCAGTCTGGGTATGGGATAAAGACCAAAGTGGTCTCCCAATGGTTGATGCTTTCTTTGTAGTGATGGGCAAAGGCTAACAGTCCACGCTGATTCTTTTAACTCTGTCAACAATCTTTGAACATGAGCTTTTCTTGGCTTGTCTGAAGAGCCTGGCAAAGGTAAAGGTGATCACAGTCGAACAGTCCTATTCTTATAATTCAGAGATGCCAGAGGGTTGTGTTGATTCCTAGGCTCTCTTATGTGGAGTTCCATGAGGATTTGTGCATCAGCCATTCAAATGTATCTGAGGCCACTGGGAGAGGTTGGACTGTGGTGCCATTATGATGTGGATGACACAGAGCTTTACATCTCTTTTTTATTGAACCCAGATTGGTCCCCTTAGCTTTCCTAACAACTGGAGAAGATTGGGACCGAGTTGAGGGTGAGCTGATTGACATTCAATCCAGAGAAAAGAACTGGATAGCTGAGAAGAACATTTTCCAAGTTGGTTGTGGATGGTGTCTGGCCTCAAGATTGAGGGAATTTAATCGCTCTCTGTCAATGAGCTACTACCAATTCCACAAATGCGCCAGGAGTTCCAAGTGGCTATGATGGCTGAAGATACCATTTTTCATCTGTGCTTAGCACAACTTTTGCACCCATTTTCTTTGACATTGTAATCCATGCCCTTCTGGCCCAAGGATTGTATGACCACAGTGCACTCTCTATGGATCAATGATCAAAGATGCCTCAAAAGCTAAAGTAAGTGCAGAAAGATGCAGCCTGTTTATTTAGTGATGCTAGCTGCCAGGAACATCTCATACCAGTGCTCCATAGACTGCAATGGCTTTCTCCTCACTTCCAAATGCAATTCAAGGCTTTCAGAATTTGTGTTCAAGCTGCTGAAGCCCAATAGGATTAGACTTAATTAGCATGTGTTCATGAAAGCTTGAAGAAAAAGTAACCTTTTTTTAAAAAAATCATGAGTATTTTAGAGTTTTGTGAAGCAGGTTTTTTTTAAAAAAGCGATTTGATGAAATCCATCAAGTGTTAAGTACCAAACATATATGAATATGAGAGGTTATTCTGCATAAGCACCCATAAATTAATATGAAATAAAATTAAATTTGTAACACAAACTGATAAAAACACTCAAGATATTCAAAGTTAAATCTTAAAAGTACAGAACAAATTAGCACAGGCTACGTAGCAGGAGACAAACCGCCCAACTGACAACAGAAGGAAACTGAGTATTGGGCTCAGTTTAGAATTTACTTGCTTTTATTGGTTTGTGTCACAGCATAAATATGATTTTTCTAAACTGAATTCTAAGTCTGGTTAAAAATTTCTCATAATTTTTTTTTTGCCTCCATTGCAAATTGAGTTTTCATCTAAATGACTTTTGTTCTGCAGAGGTATCTGCTTTTCCTTTTTGTTGGAACACTGAAACATTAAAATTAAACTTTTTTTGGCCAAAACCTATAATTTTGGCTGAACATTTTTGTTTTTCAGCAACTGAGAACCAAATCATTTCTGGTATTCGGGTTTTTGACTTTTCAACAGAAATTCAAAATATTCAGTGGAATTTTTTTTTTCTAGCTAGCTGGTCTAAAATTCCTTGCTGTGCATTATTAAAAAAAATGTATGGGATTATGAAACCTGTCATTTACCTAAAAAAATGTCCAAATACTTTTGGAGGGGCACCAATATTAATTATATTCAAAACTACAGCTCAATGTTCTTCGTGGGTGAATGGTTCAATAGGATGCACTGGGGCACATAGGCCAGCCTTCCAAAACTCCTTTGCAGAATTGGAGCCTGAAGGTACAAAAGTTTAAATAATGGCTTTTGCCTGAGTGACACAAATGGTTTGGCAGAAAGAGCTATAAAAATCCAGACGGAAATTTTCACGCCTATGGGTGTAAATTGAGTACCTAAATCCATATAAAGAGAGCTAAAGGTCTTCCACTGGATTTAAGTACCTAACTTTAGGCACATGAGTTTGAAAATTTTGGCCTGACTAGCTTGGAACATATAAGCAATAGCCTAGTAAATGAGTCTAATGTGTAATTATGTACTTGGAATGCCTATTATGTAGATGACAGATGGCCAGCCAGCTGTGCAGTCTATTCTCATCTGCAGGCCTTGCTTGTCCCTGGTGCTGATAAAAGAAGACACAAGGCAGCAGGATTTTCCTTCATCACGTTGCATTCACTATTTTTTGAAAGAAAACCTCCCTCATACCTTCGTCTTGGTGGTGGTTTGCCCTCCTCAAGCCTTCTAAGAGAAATAATGGAATCTGAACAATAGATCATGAACGATATCAGCTCAGACTCAACCGTGGAACTCCACTCTCTCAGGACATATTAAACTTTCTGCCAATTGCTCTGTATGCTATGGTGGTGCACACATTTTCAGAGGACGGTGTATAAACTGTGCTCAAGCCCTGAGTACAGGAAAATCAGAAGAGTCCTGAGTCAAGTTGCCAAGATTGAGAATGACTGGCAGAAGGGCAATTGTTCAACTTTTGGTAATGTCTTAAAAGATTTGGCTCAATAAAAGTCACATCTGGAGGTCCTTATTCAGTTTTGACTGTCTCTGCTCAGTGACTTTAGTGGGATGGAATGTGGCTGAGCAGGAAATGAATAAAACCCGAGCATGGACCCTGCCATAAAGAGAGATCAGCTGAAGAAATGGTAAGTGGTTTTGAGCCTATCCCTGTCAGACACCATATAAACCAGTTCAAATGAATAATCATTATCCTGTAGCATGTCATCATTCTATTCCACAATCTTTTAAACTCACTGTGTCTACCTAGGTACTCATGTGGCCTGTGTTACCTACTTTCTGATCATCTCACAAGCATTTATCCTCACAATATACGTATGTAGGAGAGAAATATGATTCCTGTTTCATGATGGGACATTAAGGCACAGAGCAGCTTAAGTGGCTTGCTCAAGATTACACAGGAAGATCGTGGCTGAATTGGATATAAAACGTAGGTCACCAGAGTCCTAACTCAATGTCCATCTACTAGATTGTCCTTCCATCTCCTTCTGTTTTAGGTGTTGACTTATTTGCTCTTACCCTATCGCTCAGTATGATACCATATGTTGATCTTACACACTGTTGCTTAAAAACAGGATTCAGGAGGAAAGAAAGGGGAAAAAACATTCTACTTTTGAGGCTGAATTTCTTAACAGCTCCATACTGCAAAACTGTGTAACAGGACTGCATGGCCATTTGTGACTATTCTGGAGTCCACCTAGCACTTAATGCAAAGTGGAAGTTGGCAGTTTCACTACCAAATAGATGATTTATGAAATGTTTTTAAGTCTCTCTGGTTGGTTCACAAATGTCATGGGTACCTGGAGAGCTATTGTTACAGACTGCCCAATGTATTTTTGGCACTCCGCTACCTTTCTTTATTCCACCTATCATTTATTTGGATATTATTATCTTAGTGGGGCACCTCCTTTAGGGCCACATCCTGCTCTCATTGAAGTCAAAGGAAATTTTGCCACCAACTTCAAGAATAGCAGGCTGTGAAGCTGCCTAGTAATTTCCCAGGTATTGGCACCTACACAACCAGGAAGTATAATGAAAAGAGAAGAGAGGAAAAATAATTTGAAGCATTGTTAAAATACAATGGGCGACATCCCACCTCGGCTGTGCTGGTGTACCTGGTGAATAGGGAGAGCTGAGGACAGGAGAAGTCTATTGCAACCAAGCAGAATACTTTCTTAGTGCTTCTATAAATGGGAACAATGATTACACTTATGCAGGTCACAGGGGTGGCCTGATGATTAATGTTTGAAAAGCACCTTAGGATCCTTGAATAATAAAAGTTACTGTAGTGGGGGATACAAAATGGTGAGTTTTTGAGAGCTTCTGGTTTGACCTGACAGTGTCAGTGAGGCTCTCTAATGACTTTTGCAATCTAGGCTTCTTTATCTTTCATGCCCGTTATGTAGATTAACACCTGGACAAATGAATACAAAAGAAAATATGAAGCTGATGAAGCTTCCATTTTGTTTACATTCAAATAACTCAAAAATGGGCCTACCATTTGTTTATTTCACAAAGCTTTGATTTCTTGCTGGAATACTGTAGGATAAAAATGAGCCTGGAGCAAATCCTGTTTTGGTACTGACACAACCTGGCATGAACTGGTATGAACAATGCCACTGCAATAATTAACTAACCAGCTTTTTCCCATCTCATGCCCCTGCAGGCTTAAAAAGATCATAGCCAGCTGCAGAAATCTCCAAACTATTTGTCTATAATGTGTCGCACAGCAGAACAGCATAGAAGTTCCTTCTTTAATCATCACTTAATTTTGGAAGAAAAAAGCTGTTGTGCAAGTGTTTAAAAATAATTGAACAATGCAGTTACTGTGATGTTAAACCAGTACTAAAGATGAACAGAAAGTGGTATTTCAGTGTTTTACAGGTGAATCCACTTTTCAGCAAAATGGCTGTAGCTAGAAGTAGTTTGAAAATGGCAAATGAAATTAAAGTTTTCAGTTAAAAATACATTCCTAGATGATAGATTTATTTATTGCTATTCCTGTGGCACTCATCGCTGTAGTATTTTAGGCCCAGATTCTGCCACATTTACCAATTTTAAGTAGCACATTACTCGATAAATGGTCCCATTAACTTCAGTGAGTCTAATATTGAAGTAAAGTGCTGAACAACATGACCAAGAATGTCAGAATCAGTGTGTCTACATGGTGAGCTATGTGTCTTACACATTTTTGCCTAGTATCACTAGTGCTTCATCCTATTTGCAGAATAAGGGTATGGACACTGGAACTGAGCAGACAAATTCTCATGACTTCTGATTCTCTGCTCTTTACTAAAAAGTGTTTTGTTCCTATATGAATAGTCCCTGAAGTCTAATGGTGATGAACTGCTTTGAGTGGCAATGAAATTATAAGCTATGGGTAGAAAAATACACCAGGTGCAACTCTTTGAAGTACTTCAAAGGAATGTTGCTGCATTTTGCCAGGGCTGCAGTTGGACACATCTGCAAGGAGGCAAATGAAATAGTTTCTTTGAAGAAATAAATACCTGAAACTCTTTTACTAACAACTTTTTGTTACCAGTCTCTTAGCCAAATCTAGAGAGTGTGACTAGAACTGTTAATGATTTTCTAGCTAGTTAAAAGAACCAGCCTCAATCATTGTTTATAAGTGTAATAACTTCAACATATGATAAAACTCCTCAGAATTTGAGGTTTTTTCCATGTATTGTTGCAGCTTGCAAAGTGGGGCCCATTTCACCAAATATTCATCTTATTTCTTAGTATTTTCCTTGAAAGTGGAATCCCTTTCTCATGAAAAGGGCCCCTTTTCTGTGTCAACAGTGGCTTTGTATTTCTACCTTCAGACCTTGAAATTTTGCAAATTCTCAATGTGGAAATAGCCATTTCAGGTAAAATTTTAAAAAGTGCCTCAGTGATTTTGGAGTCCAAGTCCCACCTTCATAAGTGACTTAGGCATTTAGGAGCCTAGGTCAGATTTGAAAATGGGATTTAGTTGCTTTTGGATATTTAAACCTTCATCAAATTTTGGAGAAAGGCAAAATAGATGGGAAAAGAAACCACCTGAATGGCTCGATGTCTACTTGACAACTGGTAACAAGCGGAGTGCCCCAGGGTCCGGTAGTGGGGCCAGTTTTGTTCAGCATCTCCATTAATGATCTGGAGGATGGAGTGGATTGCACCCTCAGCAGATTCACAGATGACATGAAGCGGGGGGAGTGGTAGAGACACTGGAGGGTAGGGATAGGATACAGAGTGTCCTAGACTAATTGGAGGATTGGCCAAAGAAATCTGATGAGGTTCAGCAAGGACAAGTGCAGAGTCCTGCACTTAGGATGGAAGAATCCCATGCACTGCTACAGACCGGGGACCGACTGGCTAAACTGTATTTCTGCAGAAAAGAACTGGAGGTTACAGTGGACAAGAAGCTGGATTTGAGTCAACAGTGTGTATTTATTGCCAAGAAGGCTAACAGCATGTTGGGAGCATTGCCAGCAGATCAAGGGAAGTGATTATTCCCATCTATTTGGCACTGGTGGGGCTGCATTTGGAGTATTGTGTCCAGTTTTGGGCCCCCCCACTTCAGAAAGAGTGTGGACAAATTGGAGGGTCCAGAGGAGGGCAACGAAAATGATTATAGGGCTGGAGCATGTGACTTATGAGGAGAGGCTGAGAGAATTAGGCTTGTTTAGTCCACAGTAGAGTAGAGTGAGGATTTGATAGCAGCATTCAACTACCTTAAGGGGGGTTCCAGGGAGGATGGAGCTAGGCTGTTCTCAATGGTGGCAGATGACAGAACTAGGAGCATTGGTCTCAAATTGCAGTGGGGAAGGTCTAGGTTGGATATGAGGAAAAACTTTTTCTGTAAGAGAGTGGTGAAGCACTGAAATGGGTTACTTACGGAGGTGGTGGAATCTCCATCCTTAGAGGTTTTTAAGGCCTAGCTTGACAAAGCCCTGGCTGGGATGATTTAGTTTGGGTTGGTCCTGCTTTGAGCAGGGGGTTGGACTAGATGACCTCCTGAGGTCCCTTCCAAACCTGATCTTCTATGATTCTATGAAGTAAAATTGCAATGATTATTGTGTAAAATTTAGTGGAAAAAATTGTCACCAGTTTTGCACAGCTCCTGTTATAAACTTCAGATCATATATTACGTCTGTCATGGAAACAATGAAGTTAATGGATATGTTTTCTTGGACTTCAGTGGGTGCTAAGGAAAACCTATAAGAATGTAAAAACATGTTTCCAACTAAGTGAATTTTCACATAGCTGTATTGTATACTGATGATGGGTGCATTTTCCTTTTCACATGTTGGGCCAAATGCTGCAATTCTTAGCCCTTACTCAGTAAATGTGAGTTTTAAAGTAAAGACCCATCAAGATCTGTATAATCTGGTCCGTTTGAATACTGTACTAAAAACAATTCTACATAAAACTAAAAACTAAATTCTACATAAAATTCCCAAAATTGAATGTGCTTTACCATGAGAAGTATTGCATTGTTACAGTTCATCAGTTTGGCGAAAAAGGAGCACCTAATTTTGCTAATGTTTCATGCACAGGATACTCATTGCAGTCAACAGGAATTTTACATTCCAAATAATGGCAGGATACTTTTTGAAACATGGTAATACAATTAATATATACCATAATATGGATATTTGTCTGGTCATCAAATTTAATTCAGGGTATTGCCCTTTTACTTTACTTTCCATGGTAATGGAAAATAAAAAGCATGGAGCTTATTTGATAATGTCTTTCTATGGGGCCTAATCCAAATACCTCATGGTACATTGATATTTAAATTGAAGTCAATGAGATTAAGCTACTGAGTTCAATGGAAGTCAGTTCAGGTCCTTGCAGAATGTTCCTCTGTATTAAGAAATTTTTTTCCATCTTTAATGTGCACAATGTTAAAGCAAAGGGACAGAAAAATCTGTTCAATAGAATTGGTGGAAAATTTTCCAATGAAAATGTTTTGGACAAAAATGTCTTTTTGACCAAAACAAATATTTCTGCAAAAAGCTTGATCCTGCCAATGTGGACAGAACACACTTATAAGCATTTTAGACCCTGCCATTTCAGAATGCAACTGATCAGTCCTAATACCATGTGCTGCTCTATGATATGACTACAAAAGCTGATCTGGATTGGCCTGAACTAGGTATATGGAATCCTGTACCTGAGAACAGACAATGGCCCTGATTCTTTTTTTAGTCTGGTATAAACCAGGAGTCCACCGACATATAAAACTGGTGTGAGAAGAGAATCAAGTGCCATGTCTGAGTTGAATGCTGAACATATTTGACACTGAGTGAGGATCTGTAATTCCTTCTACAGCCAGATCTTCTCACTCAGGCACCTGTACACATTGAAGGATAGAATTTGGTATAAAGCTAAGTGTCCATTAAGCAAGAAATTCTACCATCAGATTTACTCTTACTTACTTCCCAATGTGGTTTGATGTCAGTGGCAACTTTAATGAGAACAAAGGCTCATTGTACACACAGGTTCGCTAATATTTTGCATTAATGTATGTGGGCCACCAAAAAAGGTAACCTCAGACCCTACATTTCTACCCAAGGAAGCATCTCAGAGATAATCTGGGGGGGGGGAACCCACCATAAAGTCAAAGGTATCATATTGGCAATTATAGTGCAACACGGAAGTTAGGCAGTGAAAGAGAATGGCCTTTTACTGGGGCAACTACAACAAACGTCACAGAGGAGATCAGGCTAAGTCACTTAGGTCAGGGCAGTATGCTACAAAACACATGCCATGGCACACTTGAATTCTATCCAATGCAGATCTTTGCCCCACCCAAACTACCAACCAGCCTCCTCCTAAGTGAAGTTTCCCCTTCATTTTCATGGCAAATGCCCTGTACTATTGTGTAACTAGACATAATTGTGACCAACTAAGCAAAAATCACAAGACATTGATAAGACAGTTCAGGATGCTTTTTGCATCCCAAACACTTCTTTATGAGGTGAAAAATGGTGTGAGAGTCACTGCTTTTCTAGTGTTTCTTTGTGGTGCCAGGAAGGAGTGCAGAGGCAAGGCCTAACATTTCAGCAACACACAGTTTCTGTTTTGTTGTTAAATATAAAAACATACTGTAAAATTCATGAGTTTTTTAATGTCTAAGGGTGAAATCTTCCCATTAGATTCAGGAGGCATTTCCAAGATAAGCAGCAGAAATGACAGTTTCGTAATCAGACATTGTTTCCGCAATAGTGCAATTCCAGAATTATAGGTTAAAGCAGCCAGCACAACAGATTTTCACTGCCTGCAGTGGCTCTCGTGGAGGACGTGAAGTCTGGGCAGAAGAGTGTGTTGTGACGCCATCCCACCTTGCAAATGCAGGCCCCACTGAGGAGTCAAATGGGAGGGCAGTACTCTGTCAACCATTGCTGACCATGCCACATATGAGGGAAAAGCAACACGGGTGTAAAAAGTCATCATTTTGCTAGGTACCACAGAGTAGCATTTGACATACTACAGACCCCAGCATGCTGGGAATAAGACATAACCGTGGTAACTGGGCAGTACCTCTTAGCAAATGTTGACTTTTTGATGGCAGCCTCTTCCCTTGGTTCCAAATTCCCTTCCAAAGGTGACAGATGTATACCATACTTTAAATAAATAGGTATCTGTGTAAAGAAGGGAAGGGGAGACACCTAACAGCATGTTACTTCTTGGTTGGCACAAAATAAATTCCCATCAAACAATTCCCATTTTTTTCACCTCATTGATATGCATGTATTGTAATGTGCCCCTTGAATCAAGAGCACACAATTAAAATTAGCCACTAGTTACTGGTTGAACTCTACTGGAGTCTGAAATCCGCTCCCATAGACAAAGGGAAGGACTTGAATTAAAATCCACTGTCCTGATCACATGCAACATGAGAGATCAGTCCACAGAGTTCTCTGACAGGAAGATTTCATCATCAGAAGTGGGGTGATGAATATGCATAGTATTTCTGTAAGGAATAGCTGATTCCATTAATGTGTGAGTAAGGAATCCCATACATTGCTGGTCTTATACTGCAGACTTTCCTTCTGACTATGTAACAGGGAAAGATAGCTTCCCCCCTTTCTATCTGTACCTCACTTGTGGGGATAGATGGCCTGGATCTCCTTACACTTACACAAGTTACACAATTTTTTTTTTCTGCAATTGTTATTGCATTTTCAGTCAAGTATGTCCTGATTTACAGCAATGCAAAGGAAAGGAGAGCCAGGCCCAAGATTGCACTCTGCAGATTTTTCATTTCAAAATATGCTGTAGAAAATATTTAAGCAGGTGTCTAAAAATCTACTTTTCCTGAAAACTGATGTTAGTAAATGTTTGAGTACTGGAATGTTAATAGAAAATAAACACAGGAGGGTCATGAACATGGTTAACTCAAAATTACCTTTGAATTCAAACAAATATTAATGGGAAATGTTTTCTACTCTTCCTTCATCTTTAGTGTTTATATATATTATGTAGAGGGATGTGTTATGAATGTGAGGTATAATTTGTTATTCACATATGTCTTTCCATAATGATAAATGGGATAAGTGGGTCACTTAATATTTTTCAATGGGCTAGGAGCACTGATCTGTTGCTTGATGTTTTATTACTTGGGCTGAGGAGGGGAGGCAATGGCATGGAATTGCTTCAGTGGGAGCACAAGCAGCTTAGCACATGTGAAAGAAAGGCTCAGGAACAGCATGGGTGTTAAGACAACCAGATGAGATGGCTTCAAAGAAGGTTTGATCTGATTTTTATGTTGTGCAGAAAGTATTTGACGGTCCTCCAAGGTGAACTCAGAAAACAAATGCTGCTGATCTCATCCCCCATCCCACAGATGCTGCTCAGGTGAAATCCTGGCCCCACTGAAGTCAATAGTTTTTGCCATTGATGTTAGTGGAACGAGGATTTCACCCTTGATCCTTGCAAGCATTTTATACACATACTCTTTATGTATAGCAGCCTCCTCCATTCCTTCTGTTGTTGTGCTATATTCACAGACTCCCTTACCCCTAACCTTACCCCTTACCCCTAACTGCTCCATGCTTGGTCCCCCTTCTCCCTAGCTGCTGCAATCCAACCTGCCAAGCTGGAAAAAAAAGTGGTAAAGACCAGTGTCCACCGGCTAATGATTATTATAGCTAATCGTTTCTTGCCATTGGTGGCAGACACTGTGAAAACACAGTGAAATTGACTAAAAAGCTCAGTAAAACTTCTGCAAATGAAACAATTCACAGCTAACAGACTTGACAGCAGCTTAGGTGCATGCTAGTGATTTTGTTTAGGCTTTGACATAGTAAAGCAAGGGTATATCCTCAGTGGGTATTTCTCTACTATTTGAGATGCAAGATCTAGTCAAAACTGCAATGCTGCCTAGCAGTTGCAGTTGTAGTTTGCCTGAAACAGTGAGAAAGAGATATGAACATATCATAAATATCTCTGGCTTCTGAATCCCCAAAATACACTTATATAATACACTTAACTTGCTTTTCCTATTATCTATTGCCTTTTAACTTTAATAGCCCCCCTACCTCATGACATTCTACCATATCCTTCTTTATTATTAACATTTTTCTCTTTTCAATTCCCTCTATCTTCCTTCTAGCCTACCTTCTGTTACCACTTGATTAGTTGTAAAGGCCAAAACTCAAATCTGGGTGGTATCTACAGTCAGGGACCAAAATCCAAACTTTGGGCATCAAAATAACTGGCCTGATTTTTCCTTGAGCATGCTCTAATTCACATTACATTGCTATTTTCCTTTTGGTGTGGATAAACTTAGCCTAATTCTCCTCCTGCCTACACAAGTGTAGTCCAAGCGTTTCCCCACTGAAGTCAATGGTGTTAAAATGGTGTAAAACCAGTGAGTTCAGAATCAGGCACATTATCTTTACACCAGTTACGAGGTTTTTCTTTGTAGACATGGACAGTGGCCCTCTTCTCCATTTCCTCCTCACTATTGTCATTGATTGCACACACTTTTCTTATTTTGTCCCATTTTTTCCCTTGCAACTCTCACTTTCAATCTACCTAATTTCCTCCATGCATCTGCTTCATCAGAGCCTATTGTAAGTAACCCATAGTGGTGTGCACATGGGTGACGCTTTTTTAATTTAAATCTTTACGATAATAAAATTGGAGGAATCAGATGTGTGGTAAAATATTGCCAACACATCTGATACCTCCAATTATATTACCTTAAAGATTTAAATAAAAAACAAATATGCTCTGCTGGTGAACCAAAAATTCTCCTATTTGACTGAATAAGCCTGATTCCATTTAAAGTCATTTGGGAATAATTGTATCTTCTAATTCCAGACTGCTTATGTTAAAACAAACTTTAGCTTTTTTTTCTAGATAAGAAGCTGCTTTAATAAATTAACGCTCATACTGATTATCTCCTAAATGTTGATATTTGAAATGAGATGTTATAAACAACTTCTTACCCAGAAAACGGCAGCCAAAACATAAAATGTCGGAATATTACTGATATTATGCAAAACAGAGCTGAATTTGGTGAAAGAAGCTGGTGAGATAGAACAGCTGCTGTTACCTTTTGTTTAGGCTGATGAAGTAGCTAGTGTTCAACCAGTTTGGTTTTTATATGGCCTTGAAAGACTCGTCAACTACAGCTATTAATTCTACATCACTATCAGAAACTGTTACCTCCTTGCTGATCAAAAATATGAAATGGAATAAAAGAAAACATAACATACCATGTTCACACACAACACAAAAAGAACTATATCAGGGACATCAGGGAAGGTGGAATACTATAACAACACATGTTATATTGTTATACTATTCCACCCACCTTAATGGAGAACCCTTGGGTGTGGCTACTCCATAGCCTTTCGAATCCAGATTTCCTCCCACTTTCATGGTGTCACACGGCTTTCGCTGTTCAATGTATTCATTCATGGTGGACTCCAGGAGGAAGGCAAACTTGCCCTTGGATTTGCGAACCCGGGCTACTCCCTCAGCTGTAGTCCTAGTGAACACTGATGGCTCTGCTGATTTCATGTAGGTCCACATCTTTTCATACACTGCTATTTTTGATCTCTGGAGAAAATTAAAGAAAAATTAGGTACACCAAATATCTTGAAGCATCAGATATGCCACAACTCAACTTACAAGTGATCAAAGCTGTTCCCTCACGCCAGTGGTATTTGGACAATTTTACCTTGTCAAGAGATTTCTTTGAGTGCTTTGTTTATTTTAAAAGGAACAGTAAATAACAATAATATAATAACAACAAACATTAATTTTAGGCACCCTGCAGCTTCTGGGAGCCTTAGTAAAATACCTGCAAGCATTGGCTTGAATTCTCAGCTGTACTAAGGCAGCTTACACTTCCAGAGCAATGTAAAAGGAAGTTAGGATGACTGAAAATTCAAGCCTTTACTTACTCAAAGGCAATATATCCCTTCAAAACCACAGAGAAGGAGAAAGAGAAAAAGAAAACAGCGCAGCCATAAATACCGGGCCAAATCTTGAAGTTGTTACTCAGTATTAACACTCACTTTTTTACTCCACCAAAACTTCTATCTGCTTCAGTAAGTTTTGGTTGAGTAAAGGCTGAGTAGTTACTTTAGGATACATCCCACAATGTAAACAAAACTCAGATGTGTACCTACACAATTAAAAAGGAAACAGAAGAGTATTGAGCTTTGATCTCAAAGACATGGTATCTTGGTTTTTCATTTGTGTTGTGGGATAGAGAATTCCAGTATCAGTGACTCTTAATCTACCAAACCCTTCCTCCTGTCATTTTAGGATTACACCAGTCCTGCAGACCTCAGCTAGAAATGTATGATAAATTCACAGTTTGTAGTAGATTACTTGGAAATCTGTCTTCCTGGTGAATGCTTAGCACCATTACAAATGTATAGGTGGGAAAAGATGGTATTATTTTTATGCTATTGTAATTATAAAAAAACTATTATTCTAGAAAGAACGAAAGAAAAAGAAATTCTACTGTCAGGAATAAGTCTTCTAACGTTTGGAATTCATATTTAACATGTACAATGAAAAGGAAGGACTTCAGCAACCTGCCTTTGCACCCCTACTGCCTCCAATAATATGGATACATATATTCAAATCTAGATAATTCACAACTTTTAAAGTTTTGACAGCTCCTCTTTGGCATGAGAGGAGAAGGCTCCTTTCAGTGAAGCTAGAAGTTTCTAACGTGCTCAATCCAACTCCTGTGCAAGTCAGTAAGAGTTTCTGTTGCAGCAGAAGTAGGTTTTTGGGCTTGATCCTGCAAAGTGCTGAGCACTAAGGCTGCAAAATAGCAAAATGCTCATGTGCATCCATATTCAACAAAGCACTTAAGCATGTGCTTAACCTTAAGTCAGTGGGAGTTAAGTGCTTTTCTAAATAGGGACAGACTGAATCAGGGACAGACGCTGAATCAGACCTAAAGCCACGCTGACTTCAGTGAAGTTAAGGTTTCTCAGCACCTGGCACCTTGTTCCATGATAGTCAGAGTGGGTGGAACTGGGGAGACTGTATAAGAGAATCTGGAATTAGAGATTTAAGGACTCAAAATGATTTACTTGAGGAAACATCTTTGTGGTTGGAACATTTATCGGCGTTTGCTAGAAAACAGCATTTTATCACGAATTTCTCATTAAATAACCTCAGTGAAAGAGCTTAACAAAATCTTTTCACTTTTTGCCATTAGTACATATGCTCCATTTTACCCTTCTCTGGAAAAATACTGACAGCTAAAAAATCCCAACCATCAAAAATACCTACACAGCCAGTCACGGCCATGGAACCAGCTCCTGGTGCTGTTACCCTGGTATCAATCCATACTTCTTCTATAGTGAAGATAAGGCATGATAGCTATCCAGTTACTCTGCATTTACACTTGTGTAACTGGGAGCAGGATCTGAGCCTGATTCACCACTGTATTATTCCTATTTTACACTAGCGTAACTCCGCTGAGTTCAGTTAGACGGGTATAAAACGGGGTCCCTGCCGTGCTGAATCGGGCACCATATGAAGAATGCTGACGTGTCTCTATCTATATCTACTTCCTCACATTTCTGAAGTTTTTAGTGCTACATTCTTGATAAGGTAAAAATATAGGGTACAGGTTTCTCTCTTAAAACTAAAACATAATGAATAAAAGGTAAAATTTTCACTCTTCTGTCTTAGCAAGTCATGGCCTAACTTTTCTAAAAGCTTATTTTTAAGAATCTTTTTCATAATTTAGTTTCTTTCTCCCACCAGGCAAATCACAAAAAGCACTGAAGTTCTAAGAAGGCCTCATCTGTATAAAACCATTGTCAAGCCTCCAACTTTCAGCTGAATAATTATCAGCATTAATATTCAATATATAAGCTAAATTAGAAACCAGACAGAAAATAGATTTTCTATATTATAATATAAGGAAATAGTGGGAGGTGTGAATTCTCACACTTAATCCACTAGACCATGCTATCTTTCTCATATAGGGCTTTTCTCTGCAAGACAATTGAAATTTAGTTCTTTGACTTTGAACAAACTGCTCTTAATGTTCAGCTTTCAAAACTTGCAAGCAGCGTTAACCACAGTCAGAAAGGAACTCGATTTTTCTTTAAAATTAATTTTTGAAAACAATATTTTCTCGCTTTTGCTGATCAATCAGAACTAAAGCAGACTGCAGATTTGTTTAGATTTTCTGACATTTGGACCCCATGCAGTCAGTGGCATGAATGATCATTTTTCATTTAGATGATAATTATTAATAAAATGGTAACCAATGGCACTAAGCCCTAAAATGATGAAAAGCACACTGTCTCTTCAGACCTTTCAGAATGCTGGCCTGAGCAAAACAGATGGGGTTTTCCTTTAAAGTTTATCAACGCTGGATATCAATGTCTGTAGTGTACAAATTTAGGAGAAGATGTTTGTATCCCTTTGGTAATATTTTATTGTTTCCCCTATATTTCTTGTTAAGTACTTTTAGCAATAGACACTGTACAGTATCATTAATGATTCTGTAACGTTACATAGATCAGAACCCTTTTGAAGATAAGCCTTCAGATACGTGATTTCAACAAAGTGCCTCATTCTTGTTAAAGCTTCACATTCATATGTACATTTACTTTTTGTTTCTGTGGCTACTTTTGTCTCATTGCTTTTATGTTCTAAAATATAGGAAAAAATGTCGAGACAGTTGATCTTGCTGCTTTTCTTTTAATTCTTGAAGATTTAACGAATGGTGGTTACCACAGGTGGATTAAAAAATGTTATTTCTCTTTAAAAATTGATCTTGTTATTTACATAAAATACAGAGCTTATGCACAATATAGTAGTGTCTTTTGCAACATAATTAGTAAAAAGGACAAAAGCAATGTGGCCGAGATTGGTAGCTAGTCCTTATATCAAAGCAGCTGACGTCATTACTTCAAAATTGCAGTTTGTCAAAGTGTGATGGAAGCCTCAGAAAAAGGGTCCCCTTCTTTTGTTTTTTTCGAATCCTATACACTCACTTTGCAGCATTGCCTACAAGAACTGAGATTTTATGACGGGCATGCAAGGTTTATTAAAAATAATTGGGACTATTAAGGAATGCACGTTACTAATCTAAAGTTAAATAAAACTATCTTATTCCTCAGTCATTTATATATTTTATAATATGGCTTATAATATGTGTTAGCTTAGTTAATGGAACTACTCCTATGCAATGGTTATCATTTTGGCCTGCACCAGGGATTGAACCAGGAATAGGCAAAGTCAGAAACATAACTCTTCAGAAGTTGAGCTAAAGAGTCAGACTTTGTAGTTCAGCCACAAAGAAGTACACATAATACATAGTTCTCAGAGGGTTACACAGTTCCTCAGGACAAAGAAAGCTCATCCTGAGCATCACAGGATCACAGCAATTCAAATCCCACACAAGCCCCAATGTACGTGCCAGCCAATATCTTGACTAACCTCCAGACCCAGAAGCATGAGCACGTTCTCCAACTATAAGCTGTAACAGACCCATCTTCTCTATAACATGGGTACAAAGGGGACAGGTAACACACTGACCAGGGGATTGCACATAAGGCTAAACATATGAATATGATTGCAAGATCAGAGCCCCAGATTGTAAAATCTCTTCATCATGTTCCTTTCTATCCCCATGTTCAGTAATGTGTCTACCACACTGGTGGACACAGTACACATGCAAAGTAATACTACTAAAATATAAAACATCTTTACAAAGTCTTCTAAAATATCGGCATGCATCTCCTGTGGTAAAATTCCTAACTATAGACATGTTAGAAACGCTTAGCAGATACTATGTCAAATCCTTAAAGTGACGCTGTCAGTAGTTTAGGAATCACATTTAAGTTTTGTTAAAATGTATAGCTAGTTGAACAGATTTCAGTTTGAGGACAAATCCCAATGATCTGGTTTTTTTGGGAGGGGAGGAGGGAAGGAAAGGAGGGAGGGGAGCGTGCTGATATTTTACAGTGTCCTTTTAACATGACTTACTGAAAAGAAAAAAAACATTCCAACTCCTTGTTTCTACTGAAAACATCTTTTCTCTATGTACTTTAGCCAACAGCTGGCATTTAATTAATGATTTAATTAATGATTTAACAAATCTCAACTGAGTAGAAATGGCTACTGGCTACCAACTTCTAGCTAAAAATGACATAAAATCGACATGAAGATTTATACCGGTTCAGCCAACTGGGCTGTATGTCTGACTGCTCGAGATAGAAAGCTAAGCAGCAGGAGTGATCAGTGTTCTTATGTACTGTTGGTGATGTCAGTGATTTCTGTCTCCAAACTGCTGGGAGAAGAGAACTATACATCCCTTCATCATACTGATATAGGAAAGCAAATGAAAATGAACTAATCAATAGAGATAGCACAAAATAAATTCATTCGAATGGTCATTTAGGCTGTTTTCTAATGCTCCAAGCCCACAAAAACATTATATTTTCTATTTTCTATGTAAGTCAGCGATTATTAAAATTCTTATCCAGTTGCCAGGCTTCATATGCATCTCCTCAGCAAAAGTCTCCCCAGCAAAACCTATCAATAGAAGCAAAACAGCAAGACTCTTTATCATCATCATAGCTGTTTCAGTGCTTTATATTGTTTCGGTACTGTAGCTTGAGATGAATCAGTAGCGTAATGCTGCTCTAATTATCTCTGGTTCCACTACTCCTCGGGGCTGCTCCCTTGTCTGATGTGTCAAGATCAATACACTTTCCACAAATTAAAATGATTGCAAATGCCAACAAGTGGGTGCTGGAGGTAAAAACTGTAACCTCAGGATTGCAGGACCTACAAACCACAATATAATTATTTATAAAGTAACATCATTTCAGCATTCTTAACATTTCATCGTAGATTTGTCTGCAGGGAGAATGGTCCTTATCAGGCATGCCAACTTACTCTGAAGAATTCTTTTGTTGACCCTGAGTCCAGTGTTCCATATGCAATTTCAGTTTGCTTGGCAAGGTCTTCTGCACTTTCTATGGGCGAGACCATTCGCTCAACAGTCAAGAAAGCAGCGAGGTTAGCAGTATATGACGAAATAATGATGAGTGTGAAGAACCACCAAACACCTCCAACAATGCGACCTGAGAGGGACCTAAACATGAATAAGATAATGCACATTTTCCTATCTTTTATGCCAAAGAGAGAAAGAGTTAGAGAGAGTGAGAGACCTCATGATTCCTGGGTATTTATTAACAAGAAACAGTCAATGGCTGTGAGATTTTATAAGTCTAACATACCACTGTATATTTCATAAGAACATTTCCCTCTTAAATATAAACTGCAATATATAAATAGTGTTACTTTTAAATGACATTGTGAATATTCTCTAGTGGTAGTTCTCCTGGTACTTCTTAATACAGGAAATGCCTGTCAGACTACACTATACCAGATTTGCAGTAGGAAGGATCTATTATTGGACAGTGAAAATGGTAAAGCAGGATGAGCACCACACCAAAGGATCTCTATTCTTCTTTCTAAAATATAAAACAAAATTGAAAGTGCCCAAGACCCCATGAGCATACAATATGTTTCATGTAGTATTAGAACATTATTGCCACTTTAGGGTGACCAGATGTCCTGATTTTATAGGGACAGTCCCGATATTTGGGCTTTTTCTTATATACGCTCTGATTACCCCCCCCCCATCCTGATTTTTCACACTATCTGGTCCCCCTGTGCTACTTAGGCTTAGTACACACTTACCAGGAAATTCAGTGACAGTTGACAGGAGTTACACAAGCTACACAGAGCAGCTTGTGTAACTCCCATCAACTTCCTAACTTCCTTTTAGTGTGCCATTTCCACCATGCTGCGCTGAGGGGAAATGCGTTCCCATCAATGCAGCGCTACGCCTTTTGAGGAGGTGGTTTAATTGAATCGACTTCCGGATCGATTGAGCGGGTCTTCACTGATGCTCAATTTATCCGGATAAATTGATCTGATGGTGGCTAATTTGCCACCATCAGTGTATACATACCCTTATATATAGCTTTCCACTTATAGGAAAACAACCCTAGTGCATGTTCCCCCAGCTATCTGAAATCCTGTGGTTTCATGTAGTTACTTAAGAAGCTGTGGATAATAAAATAATATTTTTCAGTGCCACCTGTCATCTGAGGAAAATACTGTGCACAATTAATGAATATTTAATCTTACACCACTTCTCTGATGTAAATACTTTGCCAGTTACACAGATGTGAAAACAGGCTGAAAGAGATTGTTCCTGTTGCCATGGCAGTCTTAGGGAGTTTTGCCATTGAATTCAAAGGGAGCAGGACTGGATCTAGAGAGTTTAAGTAACTTGTCCAAGCTCACACCAGAAGTCTGTGACAGTGCCAGGAATGGAACCCAGCTCATATGTCTCCTGCTCAGTTGCCTTATGCACAACATCATCCTTCCTCCTCTGTGTGTTATGAAGGCACATGTTCTGAAAGGAAACAGTACTCTTCAAAGCCTTATTCAATGTAGCAAACGCAATTGAGATGCATACTGTTTTATTTCACATACATTGCCTTAAAATACAACATAAGAATATGAAACTACAAAGGATCTGGGAGGGAGGTGCCACAATGAATTAATGCTACCAATCTCTGGAAACCTGGCTTTGAATCCTGAAAAAGCAACAAGCAGAAGCATGTTTGGCTGTTGAATAGTGTTCACATTTTACTGTATATAATGCTGTTCATATTAATGGTGAATATTCTCATTTCAGTGAAAATATTATCTCATTAATCTTCACAACATCTTTATGAGGGCTATGAAAAGGATGATCATTATTTTACAGATTAGAAAACTGAAGTACATGGAGTAATGGGGCTATCCTGCAGTCCATACGCTGGCAAAACTCACCTTGCCTTCAAGGAACACTCATCTGAGCAGGGGCTCCAGTACCAAGGCCAAAAAGTATATTTTCAAAAGGGATCGATGCTCCTAAATCACCAAGGTATTGCAATGCTGAGGAGTCCAAGTCCCATTGACTTTTCAATGAGGCAGGCTCTTGAATTACCGACATCATTTTTGAAAATGGGACTTTGGGTCCTAAGTCACTTAGATACATTTTGAAAATTGTATCTTAAGTGACTTTCCTGAGGCTACACAAGAATTCAGTGTCAGTAGCAAGGTGCGAATTTTGAAATTCCTGATTCCAAATACTATATACTTGCCACTTGGTCGTCCCCAATGGGAAACCCAACATTCATTTTTGTTGACATTTTGCACAGGTGGAAGTCTGCCCAAGAAAGGGCTAAGAAATGGAATCAGAAGGTAAAGAAATAAAGCATTTTCAAGTAGGCTATCTCTTTTAGATTAGAAAGAGAATATATGATCCAGGATCCAGGATTTTACATCTAGAGTGAGATTTTGAAAAATGTTCAGCATTGACCTATTTTTGCTCTCATTGAAATCAGTGGGAGTTCAACAGGAGCAGAGCTGAACACTTTTTAAAATCCCACTGTTAATGCTACGTTTAGGCATCCAAGTTGGAAAAAAAATGGCCTTTAATGTTTAATGAGCTGGGGGTAGAGTGGCTCAAATCAAAGTTCCCCCAGTTTCTCCCAGCATCTGGGGAAGTTCATATTTGGACCTGAACATTGTAGCTCTGGTCCAACTCTTTAAATTTGGCAATTATATAGTATTTATCAAAAACAGACACTAAAAGCATTTTCTTCCTTATGCACAGTGATACTCTGGAAGCAGTGACTGTACAATTTAATATGAAACCAAAACAGGACATTCATTCATGCAAGTCAAATGACCAGCATAACAGCATGATATTACAACTGTGATACAATGGTCAAAACTGATTACTTGTACAGTTCCAATGAAGACAGTGGAATTGCCCCAATACGTACAAGTTATCAGTTGAGAAAATGAGTAACTGTTTACACTGAAATCTGAAAAATAACAACAATAATAAAAATCCTTAGCATTTTCTCTAATGCTCTTGCTGTAGTTTCTAAATGGAAATGTTCCACATTTATATATTTATATATAAATATTTAAATGTCCTTTTAAAGACTACTAGTAAAAGAAGAGAAGGAATTCACCCTGCCACCACTGTTGAAGATAAAATGCAAAAGTTAAAATATTTGACACAAACCTTGGGGAAATGTCACATCCTTGTTGCATAAAGGCACCCAGGGAAAACCAGAGACTGTTGAATATGCCAAACTCATTGGGAGGCTGATCACTGGGTCCTTCTTTCCCGTCCTCTGGCTCTTCTGTGTGCCACTCGTATGGGCTAAACCTGCTAACTAGGAACAGGACCACACTGACACCAATGTAGGCAAAGACTATACACATCCAGATCTCGTACGCCAAAGGGTCCAAGAAGGAAAACACTCCTGGTTTGGATTTCTGGGGCTTTTTGATCATAATAGATATCCCCAAACTCATAAAAGGCTTAGAAAAATCAATAACCTCTTCTCGTACCAAAGTGATGGTCAGAGGTGCAACAGCAATCTCTGCTTTCTAGAAGAAAAAAAAAATAGATGTATAGATTAATTGAATTTGGTTTCGAAAATCATCTAAGCAGCTAATTCCAAAATTACAGCTTTAGCACCAGCAAATTGTTAGGTTTATTTATGTGTTCTTTACGTTAATTCAATCAATTTTAAAAATAAAATGCAGATCTATATTTTTAGAGAAAGTATACAGATAATTTAGTGTACAGATAATGCAGAAGGTTCAGATACTATGGTGATGGGTTGCAGTATAAAATCCTGAGAGAGAGAGAGAATTTTAGGCATCACTTAGGTTGCTAAAGTAAGATAAATAAAAAACAGGTAAACCTCAAACAAAATTATAATAATCATGCTGTCTCCACTAAATGTGTAGAACGCTAGTACTGTCTACAAAACTACCAGATAGAGTTAGATATAACCACATTTTCTGTCTGATATGATCCCTCTTTCAGGAAAAGAGTGAACAAGCAAATAAATGACACCACTGTGCTCTCCAAATAGTATGAGCAATATAGAAATGAAGACAAAAAACAAATTAAGACCCTGATACTGCAAAGATTTAAGCCTTTAAGTTTAGCATGTGCCTAAGTCTTTGTAGGATCAGAGCATGCATATGCTTGTTCTGGTGTTACTTTAGATCATGTTAGGAATGGGAATGAAAAAGTGTGGTGCAGCCATCCACCACTTTTACGGTTTATGGGAAAAACCTGAATTTGAAATGAACACATGAATATGTGGATTTAGTATGCTTATACTGGAAATTCCAATCCTGATTAAGCATCTAGGTGATTCTCTAGCATAAATACTTAACAAAAAAAAATGCATATCTTGGTCTATGAGAAAAAAAGATATTGGATGAAATGTCTTTCTTGTTTCCATAATAAGAACAAGTAGATAGAACTGGTGATAAGTTAATTCATCCCACAGGAAGCACAGGAAAACCACATAGGGCCAAATTCCAAACCCCTACGCAAAGCCTGAGTTAAAGGGTATTGTTCAGGGACGTCTGTGGGATTCAGGGGGAATAAACCTCAATCCCAGGGAGTGGAGAGCTAGCACTGCCTTTCTATGGGGGTCATGGTAGTCCATGGATGCAGCCTTGGACTATTCCTCTGCTCCCAGTGGATCCTTCCATCATGGCTTCAAATGATAAAAACACTATGCATGGTTTTCCTTTTTTAATGAAAATAAAGAGTTTATCCTGCTGTCATATAGCCTATTTGTACTATGCAGTTTGACTGGATCTGTTAATTTAGGCCTGGATTAAAATTGTTTTATAAAAGTAAAAGATCTTGTGGAGGGAGGTCATGCTGATACAGCACACTGACCACGCTGATGGATGTTTTATTATGATACTCTACTGTACCACAGATCCAAAATATATAAGAAGAAAAATTATAAGAATAGACTGAAGTGTGTGGCTAACACACATTCACAGCATACGCTGTAATGGCTACATGGATTGTGACTAGGTATTCTGTAGTATGCATGTGTATTTGATATTTCCCTAACATGATTTTTTATTTTATGGGCATAAAACATTTAAATACATTGTAAAAAACATTATGATGAGCAATTTCTGCATCTGGCTCAGTGGCTAATTTTTAAGGGCTAAATTCTAGCTTTTGTAGCCAGAAGCATGGAATGGGTCAAGGGCAGCAGAGATCTGGCAACTGGATGATGGTACTGTGAAGCATCTCCGCCATCCACTTTCCTCCAGGTGATATCACGAGAAGGCGGGTCCTTTGCATTGCAACCAGTGTGAATGGTCATGCTCCATTTAAGCTATGGAGCATTACTGGGTGTGTTGAGCCATTATTGTGCTCTGGGACTGAATTCTGCACTATTTTAAATCAAGGGAAAAACTCTCCCAGAGATGAATGGTGCAGAATAACATCCTGGGAATGTTAGTGGCAGCATTCTGCCTGGCCCCTGAATTGCATGTGAGGAATAGTATTTCTGTGTTGTCTTCCTCTCATTTCCAAGCCATCCGCACAGGGGCAGCTAAAACCTAATCCCAAGTCTCCATGACATCAGTGCTTAATTTTCTTTTACAAGTACTAGAACGCTGAAAATTAGTGCCTTTAGAAATGTGGTTCATAGGACACAATTTATCACAACACTTAAAAGTTAAGCATGTGTTTAGCATCCCTGTTCAACAGTGCTCATGCTTAAGACCTATTGACTTCAATGGAATGTAAGCACATGCTGAAAGTTAAGCATGTGCTTAAATGCTTTGCTGACTTAACCCCTGAGCAAGTTCCTTGTGTGATACAAATTTAGAAAGAAAATCTGAAATTTGTAATTTTTTTATACTCCAATAAAATTTGAAATGGCTAAAATCTTTTAAAATAAAAATAATTCTATATGTTAAAAAATAGTTCAGGAATGAGACTCATTCCAGCAAGAACCAAGTTTTGTGGCCAAATGATAAACCTCTGAAAAAGGAGACTTGTAGCTGAAATTCTGCCACATTCTTGGATTATATCTGCACTTGAAAGTCCCACTGTAATATTTTAACTTAAACACCAACTGAAAATAATTATACATCACACTGTAATTTTTTTGTGTAAATTTGAAACAAAATATGCTAAAATCAACCCTAGTATAATTTATGTGAGTTCAATAGGAATTAAACCTACAGTGGATTTGACACAGTTTATCTAACTACATTCATAGACACATATGTACCTGAAGAGTCTTTTGGAGAATGTGTGTGCAATGGGTTGTCCCTTAGATGCCACCCTATAGCTGTAATTTAAGAATTTTAGAACTGTTGGTAGCATGAGTTATTAGACTGTGAAGTACGACAGATTGAATTCAGCCGCTGAAAATGCTGGACCAATTTCATAGCAACAGAATGTTTCCAATATGTTTGAAAATCTCGCTTGCATGGCAGCCATTACAGCAATACCTGTATTTTGGGTAAACATTACATAATTAATGTTGCCAACTCTCACAATGTGATTGCAAATCTCCCCATATTGGTGGTTTTCTTAAAGCCTCAGCTCTTCGGAGAGCTGTTGTTACATGAGAATCTCAGTAAATGTCAGGATTTTTAAGCTGATTTAATGATTTCTTGGGTCTCACTCATGATTTTAGAACACTTGGGTTAGCAGTATCATTATGATCTTGGCCTACCTGGTGCAACAGCCCACGATTACTCACAGGGCTGGTCTACACTTACCTGGTGATTCGGCAGCAGTCAATGGGAGCTACGCAAGCTACGCAGAGTAGCTTGAGTAACTCCTGTTGACTACTGTGCTTCCGTTCTGCGTGGCATCTTCACTGCACTCCGCTGACGGGAACTGCATTCCCGTCGATGCTGCACTATGCCACTTGAGGTGGTGGTTTTACTGCGTCGATTTCTGGTTCGATTGAGTGGGGCTTTACTGACCGCTCAATTGATCCAGAAAGGTTGATCTGAAGGTGGCAACTTTGCTGCCGTCAGTGTAGACATACCCTAAATGTTGCTTGCTTTCTCTAAGTTGCATTTCTTCCCATATTTCATCACACATCTGAAATGTCTCTTTTGCAGAAGAGCAATATTTAGTGAATCTGAACACCATGCTGTATCTTCTTTTCTCTGAAGTTTCAGTTACTGCGAGCATGAATGGCTAATGTAGCACCCTCAATCAGATATTTGAAAGACTCAGAGAAACTGATATACTGCTGCTAGTCTTCTGTATACTGGCAAGGTCTCGGCATAGTTAGTAACACTCACTGTAAGTAGTAGACTTTATTATTGGTTTGGTAAAAGTATCATCTAAGACTTGACTTCTCTATAGACAAAAAGATACTGGGAGTGTATCAGGGCTCTTTGTAAGCCTCAAGTTCTCTGATATTAACTGCAGTGGTGATGAAGCAGGGTTTTTTTATACATCAATTCACTGCATTTATTTTTAACTGCCACAGTGTGTTGACAATACTTGGCAGGGTCTGGTGTTATTTTCACAAATATATTGCATTGCACATTAGGGCAGGCATGAATCCTTATTCTAATGAGGGTTGCCCTCCTGGTTGCCTAAGGAAGACATTCTTATAGGTATGATGTGTTCACCAAAATACTAACCCTCCTACTGGGTGGTTTTCCCATACAAAGTAAAGACTATACAATTATAGATTTAAGTGATTAATAAAATGAACAATCGTACATACAAATAATGACTCAACATTACAGAACCCCTATTTTACAAACTAATTGGGGACATAGGCATTCATAAAATTGAAAAGTTCCTAAAATTGAACCTCCCAGCATTACAATAGGTATGGTGCATAAATAGCAATATAGTCCCCACATCACCTTCTTTTTGTCCCTAAAAAACACTACAAAATGCTTTCCAATGCATTGAAGGCATCAGTATGTGAAGGGATGTTGACTTGTCCCTCAACACCTCAGTCATGTTGTTCATAAAATCAAGGCTCTATTGTATTTTGTATTCTAATGAAATTGGAGGTTTGCTGAACAACAACAACGTACACATGTTAATCCTGCATCTATGACAATATTTTGATGAAGGCGGCATTTCCATCAAGCACAGATGGGTTATGGATCCCAGACTTTTGTATCATGGCAAGATTAGGTTTGATGCTAAGGGAAAATTTACTTTTTGCAATACTCTATTCCATCCCTATGAGTAAATATAATATTTAGTTTTTCCTCTGAACACCACCCATTTTGTGCTATTTTAGAAAAAGCAAATACAAAAAGTTGAACTCCAGAATCCCATTACTTCTCAGCCCTTGTCAGAAATGGGTAATGACCTTCTTATTGATTACACAATGAAAGATTAACATTCTGTGTCAGGAGAATTAATATTTAATTGGGGTTGACTGCTAGTGCATCCAGAAACACCTGTTGTGGATTGCTAACGGCATTCATCACCACGAGGTGCTTTTGTGAATAAGCTAGTTATCAAGGGTTGCAGTGAATTGCCGAGACTGTTACTGTCATTCAGATATATCAGCAGAGTAGACTGGGATGGCTAACTAATATTTATGGAGTCCAAGAACCCCGAACCAAAACAAAACCCTAGAAAAATAACCATTATAACAATGCATGCATAATTCTCCTCTGAGGATGGGATCAGAGAGAGAACAAACTGCATGTGACAGCTGTCAGTCATATCACTTAATGCACTACTAGAAGGTGTCCAAGATACTCTAGTGGTTGGGGTGGAGGATCTCTCCCCACTACCTCCTGTTGAGATCCTAAACAGCTCCCTATTTGGGCTAAGCAATGGGAAAAAGAGCTGGCCCTTAATGCTGCCTTATATATTTATATGTATTATAAAGCTGGGAGCCAGTGTGCTGATGCAACTCTGGACATAACAGCAGCAAATAAAGGCAGAGATAGCCAGCTCACTGTATCCTTTGTTCTTCTAGCACTGCTGGTTGGTGTGCTTTATGGTGGCCTTGTGCACACTCCAGTAGTTCACTCCTAGAATCAGATTGAGTCTCCAATCTTTCTAAATGATAAAATGGGAACTGCACAAAAACTATTCTGCTCAAGTCTCATGAGACTTTTCATTACTTCCCTTCCTTACAGAAAAATCAGTATTTATCACATACATGGGATGACTGTTTCAGACAGTTTATTTGCAACATTGGGTATGGCATGCAAGTTGCATTATTTTAATTTCTATTGATGTTAGGAGCAATTAGTTAGGACACTAATTGCTGTTTGAGTTTGCTAAATACCCTTGGTATTTTTGGTCAGTCTGGTGGCTGGTTCTTTTTATTGAGATAGATTATTCAAGGACAAATAGGCTTACTCTGAGTGTAAGTTCTCTGAATTGGTTCTAACTATATGGCAGACCATTGTGTATCTCTCATCATTCAGCTACAGAGAGTGCACTTAAAAAGTTTCTACTGGTTTTTCATATATTTTATGAACTATCTCTCAATCTATTTAAAGTTTTCTAACATTTTGGATCAGATCCTCAACTGGTGTAAATCAAGTGCTTCTCCAATGAAATCCATGGAACTATGCTGAAAATCAGCACCTCAGGATTTGGCTGTTCATTTGCAACTACTGTAATGAAACTATTCTATTAAGTTCTCATGTTTTATCATCCTGATGGAATTTTACAGTTAAATTGCCTGCACTCTGCTAGAGAAGAGGTTCACACTTCATATGATGTTCAGGCAGCCTTTCCACATTTTAAAGACAGGGATGGAGATAGTTCCTTGGGATCTGCACATGTAGGTTCTCCTTTGCACAGGCAATCTCCCTACCCTCATTGGGAAAGAGAAATCAGCAACCTCTGTGGCACCATCTCACACTCTCCTGAAATGCATGGACAGTCCAAGAGCTGCTGCCTGTGAGGGAAGATCTGGTAAAACTGCACCTTTGTAACCAGGCTCCCAGGGAACTGGAAAGGAGCCCTGGAGCAGCAGAAGTGGCACAGGGTTTCAGTATATGCATGGTCCTGGACTTCATTGCAATTGCATGGACCTTGGGAAATGTGTGGACTGTAGGGTGAAACTCTGCTCACCTGGGTTTTCTTTTCTCTATTTTTTATAGACAAGTTCAAGCAAGCTTTATAGCAGTGCATACTAGTGTAAACCTTCTCACCTAGATAATTCCATAATTATATTTTTTTGTCACCAGGATGAAGAGCCACTACATGGATCTCTGAGCCTTCTCTATCTTTGGTAACAATGGACACTACATATCTCCTTATATATATCTTTTTGGAACCACAATCTGTTTCATTCAACCTTCCTGTTTTACCTTTATTTGGGAGTCTTACTTTTTCTACTATTCAGAGGAGACTTTCCATGGATTGTGACAGAACGTACAGTCATAGTTTCAGAATTGATTAGTTACACTCTTAAATCCTATCATTGATGATATCCTTATGAGAAATTCTGGTTTAATTTTGAATAGTCTAGCCGTGGATCACACTGACAACACATTGCTATGTGGATTCCCCATCACTTGAAATCTTTAGAACAAGACTTTGTGTCTTTCTAAAAGATATATCCCATTCAATGACAAGTTATTGGGCTTGATGCAGGAGTAGCATGGTGAAATTCTATTGCCTGGGTATTGCAGCAGGCCATACCAGATGATCACAATGATCTAATATTAGTTTTTAAATCTATGAACATATGGAAAATGCCTAATGGTGAAATCTACTAATATTAAAAAGAAACAGATTATATGAATAAATATTAAAACACCTGTAAAAATATCTGTGGTCTTGAAAATAACAGAGAGCACCACGAATGCTCCAACTGAATTCTGGTTACTTTCTTTATTTTTCTCTTTTTGCCTCAGATCAAATGAAATGCATATATACTTCTAGTGTTATGACTAATGTTATTAGAAGTTAAATCCTACTTCAAAAATTGGTATGCTTACCCCATAAACAAGTTCTCCCACCATCCCATTCCAGATTTTTGTCTCTGGATCCCTTGCTCCATATTTTCCATCAGGGACAATGGCAATTTTGTACTTGATACCAATATGTTTTGCAATTTCTGATGCCAGATCTACACAGTATCCTTCATACTTGTCATTCCCTTCAAACGTATCATGGTTTTTCTTGAACATAACATATGGGGCTTCCTATAATGAAAGAAGTAGAACTGTAAAGGAGAAGTATATAGCATAGACACTGAGTAGCAACATGTAATCCACTGATTGAGCAGTATGTTTTTTATCAAATGTGCACAAATAACGCTAGCATGTGAAAATTTCCATGCATTAACAGAAATCTATGTTAAAACTATGGATATATATATATATATATGAACTATTTATATTATTAACTTGCTTATAAATGTTATAAAGTCAACCTTAAATATCCTTTTACTATAAAGACATACAATTCAAGCATTTATATAAAATTTACCTTTTTAAGTGAGAAAGCTCAGAATAGAAATTTGCCATTTATCGAAGCTAAAAGGTGGACTAACAATTTCAGCTCTATATAACACAAATGCATGTCAGATAATGTAAGGTCATAATCTAACCTTTTTGACTAAAATATGTACGTCCTTTCACTTGCTGTGGATCCTCTACATATATAGTCAGATGCATACTCCGTCTGGTTATTTGCTTTCCATTGTTTAAAATATTTGCCATGCCTTGGCTACTAGAAAATCATTTGCATTTTAACAGAAATCACTAATATGGTCATGAGACAATACCTAGTTTCCCCCTTACACAGACAGTGCAGATTCGATGCGGCTACTGGGGACGCACCCAAGGAATATGCACAGACAAGCGCAATGTTAGAAGAATTCGATCTTTGCATACTGTATGCAGAAAGAGGTCACTGCAGAGTCATTCTAAAACATAAATGAGCCAGAAAATTGCAAGTAAAATTGTCTCAGAAAGTTGATATTATGTTCTGTATGTAAATTACTCTGTAATGATAATGTATGTTATGTGATTGTACAAAATGAAATGTCACAATATTGCCATATTATTGTGTTGTCTTTTTTGACAGCTTGTGGATTCAGAATTTAGTATTTTTCTTTTTATGAAAATTATCATCATATCATCAATAATTTTACATACTCTTTATTAATAATTAGTTCAAAGTACAATGTTTGCCATTAAAGTATGCATTTGCCAAAAGTCTACCTCATAAAAACATCTGAGTCACCATAGTTTTCTCATCTTCTCAGAATAGAAGATACCTGTGGTGACTGTTGGCAAATGTTGATTCTTTAATGGTGATCATCTCATATCTTTTACTGCCTGGCTAATTAGAAAGGAGGCAAAAGTAAAAGTACATATGTATACATTAAGTATTCTTTACTGAAATTATCACAGTCATCATATGTAAGCAGCAGTAGTGTCTGATAGATGTGTAATATTTGGCAAAAAATGGGAATAAGAGTGACAGGGAAATTGTGTGAGCTAACTCTAATATAAGCATCTGAGATTTATAAATATTTCAGGTTAAATTCTGGCTTTACACACTGACATACAGCTCCCATTGATAGCAACTGGATCCTTTTATGTGCATCCAAGACCAGAATGTGACACAAACTTCTATGTTTTAGAAGAGGATAATAGATTCACTTTGCTTCTCCAGGTGCTGGAGATAGCAAGTGAGTTATGCATCTTTTTAGTGTCATTAACCTTTTGTTTTTGTAAGTGCTCCTCCTTCTGTAATTTTGATTGGGCCATGGTTGCAGCAGTATTTGAGAAAGACAGAACACTGGACATGCAATGTGAAAGGAAAGAGCCACATTACTCAGCTATTTCACTTAAGTTCACTTAAGTTGCAATTAACTTTATCAGGTGCAGCCCATGAAAACTTATGCCCACAGAAATTTGTTAGTCTTTAAGGTGCAAAAGGACTCTTGTTGTTTTTGATGTATACAAACTAACACGGCTACCCCTCTGAAACTAGTCCCCTTTCTGTGGCTTTTCTGTGACCTTAGAACTGGTTTTGCCCTTGAGATCTTTTACATCTCAGAGTGTTTGCCACTAAGACAGCTAAAAAAAGGCCCTAAGCATAGAGAATTGTCTACAAGTACTTTGTCTACAAGTAATTGTGTACAATTGCTCACAAGTACTTTCAAAGTCATGTCCTGACTGGGCCGCTGATGTTCTATACGTCTTTAAATCCCCCCAGAAAAACAGAGGATGACAACAGCAGATTACATGTGAGCCTCTAGAGGGCTGGAGTGCCCTTCTAGGACTCGTGCAGTAGTGCAATGAGTTACTTTAGTTGTACTTTGCACAGCATAATACTTTCTGGGTACACAGTGCCACTTGCTACTCTTTCTAAAAGGAGTAGTCACCACTCCCCACCTCCGATGCCATCTGCTGGAGGCCAGGGATGGGGGATGGAGGGATTGATGGCAATGCTTTTAGCCTGACTCGGACATGCTTTCCTTAGGGTAACCTTAATTTGGGTCTGTCCAGACACCCATTCTGTAAACAAAACTGGTAAAAAAAAAATAAAGAAACCAAGGATGAAGGCATGCATCACTTTGCAGTGACCTAGTTAAATATTCCCAGCATTAGCTAAAAGTGTGGCTAGGCCCTGTCAGATTTCCCCCTCATTTTAACCTGCACTGCCCAGGCACCTTCTAATATTTTACTTTCTTTTAAAAAAGCTGATTCAGAGGCTGGCTAAACTGCTGGACTCAGGATTTCTTTAACAAAACACAACATGTAGCATTAAATACACACCAGGCTTAAATACACAAGCTGCTTCAGGCAGGAGCAGTGTGGAGGGCAGCAAAGAGGAAGCCACTTCAACCTTCCTTTCCTCACCCCCAGGCTCAGAACCCAGCCGCTGCCTCTCCATGTGCTCCTCTCTGGAGGCTGGACTGTTTTGAAGATGTAGCCTTTGAACAGTAAAACAAATCGGAAGCTCTGTAAACTCCTGATTTTCCTTTTATAAAGGCGAACTCAATCTTCACATCAGCCCATGCTCCTGTGAAGAACTGCTGAGGAGGGGTTTTGTTGTGGGATGAGCTGGACCATGACGGGATCTAAGTGAAGGCAATATGATGCAGTGGATCGAACACTGGACTGGGACTCAAGGAACCTGCTCACGAAATCTTGGTCAAGTCACTTCACCTCTTTGTGCTGCTCTTTCCCCTCCCCTCCTCTGTCGTTCTTATCTATTTAGACTCTTCTTTTTGAGGCAGAGACTGGTTATTACTACATGTCTATACAGCGCCTAGAACAATGCGACCCTGATCTTAGCTGGAAAGAGTAACAGTGAAATCCCCCAGTGTATGTATCCTATTTTATGTATTGTATATATACAATTGTGTATATTGTATGTATTTATGTATCCTATTTTACATAGAATACATAAAAAATGAAAAACTATTTTAAAAATGTGTCTAACCCATGAGCTATATTATAATTAGAGATGTGTTCAAATGACAACGTTAATGTTTAGGAGTATTTGGATCTGGCATTGAACCTGACCTATTATTATGATAAGGACCATTTTCAAATTCAGATGAGAAAGTGGGCCTGAATTTCCAGCCATCCCCAAATTTGGGGGTGTATGGATCCTGTGTTTTGTTGCAGCCTCTAATTATAATGGCATTAGGACATGAAAGGGACAAGTTTAATTAACAAACACATTGTATCGATGACATTGCAAATTCACACACTGTAACGATGACACTTATAATCAATAAAACACATCTAGTCACGTCTTAATGCTGAATTCTATTTATCCGATTGATTGTTCTACAGAATCTTTTGCAGAAGAAAGTTGCAGTTTAGGACTATAAACCCTAACCACCTAATGAAAACGGAGATGTGAATTTATTGCAAAAATATGCTATTGTTGAAAGGGATTTAACATTGCAATGTTTGTGCTGTTTAATAATAATCTGTAGGAAAGTAAATTGCATACAGAATCCACATTGAAATGATCAAGGACTAGCACTAAACATAGGCAGTTAAAATGATACAAGCTTTACTTCTATATTCACAATTCTATAACAATACTTAACATTTTGAAATACAAGTAGATGATTGAAACAAGTACCTTTACAGATACAAACAAATCATTCCATTGCATTCCTGCGAATTCACGTGTACAGTAAAATGCTCACAAGTAGAAATCAACTTAATAATGGAAGTCAGAAAACCCCCCACTAACCCTGACACTTTTGGTTAAGGTTTGCCTAGTTTAATGCAGTCCCTTTTGCACTTTTTAAAACACTGCAAAAAATAATGTGGGGAAAAAGATTTTTGTGCAAGAAAATGGCTCAGTTCTGCATTAATTGAGAAAACATCTGTTGAAGTTAATGGGGATTCTAAAATGTATCATAGGTTTGTATATGGGACATAATGCTGGATTTCTTGAAAACTACTTGACCAAGAAATGATATTTTAAAGCTTTCGTTTTGTTTTATTTAACTCCAATGTTTCTTGGGTTCCCAGGTTTGTAATTTACAGTCTTAGCCTTCTGATACCTATTATGTTGATGCAATATTGAAATATTGTGTTGGAAAACATGGTTAAAGACACAGCTCACTGTAGCATGTAGTTGTTCAGCTTTAAACGGTTAGTTCTTTGTCACTCAGAATTTTTGCAACCTTTTATATTAAAAATTAAGTAGGTAAATTAAATATTCATTAAATAAGACTGTTCACTAGAACAGAGGTTTCAGTTTTTCACCCTAACTATCTCCCAGGAGTATTTTTCACTATGCTAAATAAAAAATGTAAAATAAAAATCTAAGCTTATTAATGGTACTACAGGTGCCCAGATTATTTTGCCAAAGTAGAAAGTACCAAACTTGTTTGTTTGGGTATAGAGTTAGTTTCTTTTATTTCATATCTTATATTTAATAATAAAATATAAAATTACAGCAAATTAAGCACAGATACATACAAAATGATAAGCCAGTAAAGCGAAATAATCAGCCCTACATTACTTCACATAAAAATTAAATCATGCCATGCTGATAACTCTTAAATCTTTTACTATGCCTCGATATCTGTCTTCCACAGACTGAACAGTCTGACAACATTGATCCCAGAAGCTTTTTAGTTTAATATTGGAAGAAATGCATGCAGCCAAAATTATACTTTTCATGTACATTGAATCAGCTTTCCTTCAATATGAAGAGGACAGTGAAGAAGTCACTGCCCTGTCTGGCATCTGTGACATGAGTAAAGTACAGGGAAGAGCAAAATGACAGGATTCTGAAATGTACTGTAGTTTAATATATTGCTTTTTTGTGATTAAGAGCTTGTAGATTCTACATCTGTTGCCTTTGTGGTTGATTAATAAGAACTGTAGGTCAAATTCTGATTTCAGAGCTAACTATGCAGCTCCTACTGGAGTCAATGGGCAATATACATGACTAGCCAACGACAGACTTTTCCCATCTATTTTTATTCCAACCGAATTAGATTATATTTCTCTTGAATCTGGATATCAAAAAATTGGATGGGCACCTTTTAGGTCAATAGGTATATTTTTAGATAGTTGTATTTATTCCAAAAATGACATGCTTCATGAAAACTGGGCATTCAGCTTCTTGGTTCGAAAAATGATACCACCAGTCCTTTTTATACATGGACTGGAAAACTTCTTCTAAAGATAACATTTATTATGCACATATGCAAACAGGACAGGCAAAGTAATACATTGAAAATGGTTCCCCCGCCCTCCCCTTGTATACTTTTGCCAAACAGGCACTCTTTTTTATCTTTTGTTTACTTGTTTCTCCTAAACTTGGAACTATTTACAGAAATTACACTGTTCATTTATGGGAGCCTCAATTAAAGATATCAGGAGTGGTATGAGAGGAAAATTTTCAATTCAGAGCTTGTTATTGACATCATTTCTTCTCAGCTTGGCAATGTTGAAGGTTAACATCATCTGTTCTAGACATTTCAGAATAGTCACAGAGCTTTTCTTGGTGGTTCAGTGCCTGGCCATCCAGTCAGAGGAACAGTAATCCATATGGAAAAATTAGCTCAATGTTACTACACTGCAGGTTAATACTTGAGCCTTAGTTAGGACTGTTCGCAGCATCGTGGGACTCTTTTCTTCCTTGATCAATTTCTTAAAATAGGATTCTTCATCAGAGGCTGAAAAGAGGAGGACTGAACTGAAGTATAATTTTTCCATTACCATTTCTTTTTTAGGAAAAAGATACATATATTTTTAAAAAGTCCCATGCAAAAAATTACACAGTTAGGTTAGGAGTTACACTCTGAATTGCTGTACCGTACGTTGATTGGTTTCCATCCCAAAATGATAACTTTCAATAGGAGATTTGTCAGGACCTATTTAATGCATAAACCCTGATATACAAGGCAAACAATATGGTAACTATCTGCATTCTTTCAATCAGAACACTTCCCAGCAACACTTTTCCTCTTTCCCTTGGTTTATTTTCAACTCAGCATTGATTTAGACAAATTCTCCTTAACAACACCAACATTACATAAAGAACATTCCTTCTCATTTGAAGAGATACCGTATCCTGAATAGTTAAAAAAAAAAAAATCTTGTCTAATGAGATAGGTGAAAAGGGCAGGGAACTGAGGTGTAAAATTTTAAAACTACTCAGGTAAAGGTCACTCTTTGCCAGTCTGCTTTGACAAGCATCAGCTTTAAAGGGCACAGTTGACTTCAGAGGGAAAATACATTTGGTATTCTGTTTAAAAGGTATGTTAAAACGACTTCCTTTGAAAAAGTAATTTTGAAATCTATACATTTATTTCGTTGGTAATGTGGATTAATGAAATAATCACATCTTTCTCTCTTCTGAGTTCTATAAAAGGAATGATTGCAGCACTGAAAAATATTCAGTTAAAAAATTAACTATTTCTTTCCCATTGAAACATTGAACATGAACATTATCAGGAGTCAACTTATAAGAAATGGTTTGGCTTGGGTGAGACATACCCTTCAAATTTCTAGATTTATTTTTCTGTTTATATAGAAAAGCAAATAACCCATTATAATATGGGCTAATGATCTGGATATGGTTTAGAATTTTAAGCACTCCTAAAGGCAGATCCTACATTCCTTGTGCCTGGATCGTAGGATGAGGCTCTTAAAATCTAATTGATATAGCTGTTTTTAAGCATAGCCTGAATGACACCTGGTAGTACAGAAGCCTGATTTTATTCCCTTTTCTCATTTGTTCCCATTAGCATTTTTTTTCATTTCAGTGTCTCGAAAGCCACAATTTATCAATTGGAGGTTGATAGAATTCATTTAAATTTCTGAGAATTATTTCAGTGAACCATGAAAAAAACTGAATAAAAATATAGAGCAGATGAATTTACCCTAATTTGATTAGAGAAAGCAGATTTCAAATAAACACCAGAAATAGTCTGTAGAGAGAAGCAAGAAATTTTAAATATGCAGCTTTTACCTTCCCACTATCCCCAGATCTGAGAGACTAAATGAGACTATAACCAGAAAGGGATTTGGATCATATACCAGAAAAAGCACAGAAAAAACTTACCAAAATTGTAGTTACAACTACTGTTCTGTTCTCAATGGCTGTCTCATTTCCGAGTGAAGGTTCATGCTGAATCAAAACTAATTTATCCATGTCATTCCAGTAGCCAATCTACAACACAAAATGTAATTTTTATAGTAACTTCCAACAATAAATCTAAGATGTTACAAGAAGAATAGTATTATTGTGGTTTAGCTGTTGCTTCAGAATGGTCCCATTTAAATAAAGAATGAACCTGTCACAGCCATTTACTGAGTACAGCAATAGCTGCATTCCATACCGTGGGAGAAATTCACCCCTAGGCAAAGGGCCAGAACAGGACATATGCACAACTTAAGTCCCATGTAGTTTGAGGGCTAAGTGAGACTTAAGCAGCACACGGGGATTGTGCTAGCTCTCTGCACAGGGGTGAAAGTCAATCATTATTTGACAGGACCATCTGTGCCTCAGGCCCGATCTACACTTACCTTTGGGATTTGGCGGCAGCCGACAGGAGATATGCAAGTGACATAAATCACTTGTGTGTCTCCCATCGACTACGCTGCGTCTGCAGGGAATAGCGTTCCCTTCGATGCAGCGCTACGCCACTTACTGGGGTAGTTTTCCTACATCGATTTGCTGGATCAACTGAGTGGGTCTACACAGACTGCTCAGTCGATCCAGAGCAATTGATCTGATGGTGGCGAATTTGCTGCTGTCAGTGTAGACTCCTCCTCAGCTATGCAGTGTTATAGAGAAGAAGGATGGTCCAGTGGTTAGGGTGTTGATCTGGGACTTAGGAAACCTGGATTCTGTTTCTTACTCCATCACAGGACCTTGGGCAAATCACTTAGCCTCTCTATAATTCAGTTCCCCATCTGTAAAACGGGGATAATGCACTTCCCTATCTCACAGGGGTATCGTGAGGCCATGAGAATTTATACCAGCTATCTTCTCCTAAGTTTTTAAATGGGATGAGCTAATATTCATGACAAAAAACCCGCAATAACCTTAAAAACAGCGAAACACTAACCAATTTCTTCCTACAAAATTTCATTTTTGACCTATTTTTACATATTTAACAAGAATTTTTTTCATAATCCCTTGAAGAGTCGGCAGTGTGGCAGGGTCAGACTGGATGGCTACTGGAGGGTGCTAGACAGCCAGTATATCAATCCCAGGCTCAGCAAGTCCCTTTTCCCCTGGCGGCTGAGCAAGGGTTACTCCTGATTAATTCACACACCTGGAGCCAATCATGGCTCCACCTAGGCCTTTTTAAAAGCCTCCCCCCAGAGAAAGGTGTGACTAGAGTTGTGATATAACAGAGTGTGAGAGCAGGCAAGATGCTGTCAAGAGCCAGGAGGATTTAGGAGAAGGAGCAAAATGCTGGCAAAAGAGAACCCTGCAGGTACAAAGACTGGGGAAGAGAAAAATCTTTCCTGAAGAGGGCAAAGGACCTTTCCCAGGCCTGCCAGAAAGAAAAGATAGAACTGGACATTTGGTTTGGCATTACCGTGCCCAGTGGGGCTATCAGAGGTTAAAAGCCTCTTAAGGCAAAGAGGCGAGGAAGGGCCCCTGTCTGAGCAGGGTCCAGACATTAAATCGAGGGGCACAGGGAAGTAACCCAGGGAATCTAGCAGCTTTCCTGAAGCCACAGCATGAGGCTGCTACTTGTAGGGTCTCTAGGTTGGGGCCTGGAGTTGAGGGTGGGACTGGATTCCCTGCCTCCTACCAGCCATTCACTGGAGGGGCAAGAGCCCCAACAAAGAGGCAAGGGTCTCTGAGAACCAGAGACAGGACTGAGATCCAGCAGGAAGCGGCCATCTTAGAGAGGCTGTATTACCCTTCCCCACCACTAGAGGGCAGAAAATCACTCAGGAGTGAAACAGTTCCCTGACCTATCGCTAGAAGGATGCGCTAGACCCACTGAGGTAGAAGAAGAGCTTTGCCATAACAGACGTGTGTGTGGGTGAAGCGGCAATAGGTAAAAGGGAGAAGCCAAGATTTTGAGTAATAGATGCCTAAAGTTATGCTGCTAAATCCACGTTTTGTCATCTAAATTAATGGCCTGATTATCAAAAATGCTGGGTGTTTAACTATGGATTTAGGGTATGTCTAAACTGCCGGGGCTGCACCAGGGCTGCACAGACCGATGTAGCGGGATTGACTGAGTGGGCAGTGGTGACCCCCACATTTGATCCTGGAAGTTCTCTCTGGTCGATGCAGTAAATTCACCCCCGCATCCCTGCAAAAGAATAAGGCTGCACCGACTGCAGGGAATTTCCTGTCGATGCAGCACATTGGAGACGTCGTGGTGAGGGAACGTTAGTAAGTCGATGGGAGATATGCAAGCTATGCTATGTAGCTTGCGTATCTCCTGTCAATGGCCACCAGCAGTGTAGACCAGGCTTAGAACCCTAACTTTAGGCACTTATCTATTTTTGAAAAGCCTAGCGAGATTGAATGACACACTTATTAGTCCATCTCCCACACCATATGACCTCACCATGTCCAATGTCACTGTGTACAAATTGCACTACTATAATTAACACTCATCTGGATCCATAAGATTGTCTGAGGTGACCTTTAAGTAGGACAGTTAATATATTAGACAGCAATTTACTGGTGCTTTCATTTCCAGAAGGGAGACCTACAAGATGGGCATCAATAGAATCGTAAGTGGTTATCTGATGTCTAGCCAAGTGCCATTGGCTCTCCTTGCCTCACTTTCACTTTGAGGGCTTCTGATTCTGTCTCCCCGTCTAGCCTCAGTATGGTGGAGAACAAAGATTCCCCCACTGAGAGTTCGCAAGACCAAGACCTGGGAGAGAGAGCCCCTGCTATTCCTATGAAAGAGGGAAGGGTGAGGTTATCCCTTTGTTATCTATTGCACCGATTGTGCAAAGCATGCTCTGGGTAGAGGACTGGGTATTAGTTAGCAACAAATTGTGAGAGGCAAGAATCAGTGTAGGAGAGGGAAAGGCTTTCACTTTGTTAACAGAACCGCAAATCAGCACTGTGATACATATAGCCTGGAGACCCGTTACTCTGCTGTTGAGGCCCGAGAGCCCATTACTAGAACATGTAATCATATCAGTGACATGACCAACATGGTCTTCAACCCTTACTACCATTCCCAAGCAAATATCGGGTCATCACCACACAAAAAACCAACTCCACACAACACGGAGAGGTGAAGTGTTTTGCTCAAGACCACACAGTGAATCAGTGCCTCAGCCAGGACTGGAACTCAGGTGTTTCTGGCTCCTATGACTATGTGCCTTAAAAATTCTTTGTGTATTAAAAATGTGATTTTTACGTTTATGGCTTTCTTTCATAGGTTGAAATTAATTTACTGAGACAAAAGCCATATCAGCAGTGTCTGGTCACTGCACCACAGCAATGAAACAACTCGGATTCACAATGCAACATGTACAAATACATGCAGTAATTGAATGTGAGTAAAGGAGATCCTGTTTCTGAAAGAAACTGATAAATAATATTTTGGGATGCAAACCCTTCACTAAATGTAAGAAGCATCTTCCCTTTCCCTTCTACTACTGGTAAAAAAATGCAGGAGTCTTGTCTACAATTGACAAGAAATTATGAGCATTGCTGATTTAGTGCAAAGGCAGTTTTCTTTTATTAACATGCTGCATTGCTAGAAAATACACTTTTTCATCCAGACAGCCATGGATTCACATATAAAGTTGCTAGCTTAAAATGTCAAGTTCCTGCCAAAATTTGGGACCAACTGAAGGCAGAACATGGATACTGAAACCTGGCTGTTATGGAAGCTCATTATAATGAAGAATGATTGTTTTGCAGTGTGTGATTCCTCACTGCTGAGAAGTTCAGGAGTAAAGCAAAAACTCAAATGATGTGCTGTGTTTTAAAGTAAGCATCACATCAAAACACTGACTAAGAGAAAGTAGGTTTGAAAGGAATGGCAGGCAGTTTTTCTAAATACATGTAGCATTGTGTGTGTGTCTGTTTCTCTCTCTCAGATGCAGAGTCTGCACTAAGATAATTCTTGTTTAGGATTACTGAATAAAGGCCAAATGCATAAAAATATTTACAGAGGCAGCTATGAGATGGCACAAGGATAATAAGTTCAGCTATTATCAATGAAAAAAAAATATAGGGCCAAATTCAGGTCTGGTTTAAGCAAGTGCAACTCTATTTACATTATAACAGTTGTACCCACATACATCTGCACTGAATTTGGTTCTTCAATCAAGAATTTCAAAAAAATGGAGGCTCAAACGTAGACTTCTAAATCTAGTTATGCAGGTAGATCAGTGGCCTCATTTCCAAAAGTGCTGAGCACTTTAGTAGCCACTGAAATCATCCAGAAATAGCATTTAATCACTGGGTACTCAGCACTTTTGAAAATCAGACCACCAGGTTAGCTGTCTGAATTTGGATTTAGGAAAGAAACCACATCTAATTTTATGCAACCATTTTTGAAAGTCTTGGCTTTACTGTTTCAGAGATGGAGAATACCACAGATAAAGCAAATATAAACATGGAGGATTTATTTTTACCTCATCTGTATTCACTGTACAGAACATATGACTTTGAGAAGCTATGGTTTTCTTTGATGCTCTGTGTGCAGATATCAGAGCTGCGGGCAACAAAAAATCATATTTCTAAAACTCTGATGCATAAGCTACTATGACAGGAAAGGAAAGTGCTGAAATGATATTGCCAAATGACTCATCAGTGATGTTACATAGGGCATGGAAAGCAGATATTTACTTCAATTAGGTATGTTATTTCTGATGTATTATATAGGATTTGTCATACTGGATCAGAATAATGATCCAACAAGTTAGGTATTGTTCCTTCGGAAGTTACAAATACCAGACCCTCACAGGAAGCTGATGACACACCTTCCCTAAATCCTGCATCCATCATAATTTATCTTTCCAACTGCAAGCATCTACCTAATTTGCATGAGTGTTGGGAAGAATTCCTTTCTGAATTCTGAACTCTATGTCCACACCTTATATATGAAATTTTCAGGAAAGCATAACATTTGATTAGTTTATGCAATAGGAATAAAGCATCCTGCTGCATGTTAGAGGCCACATAAGTACCCAAAATATGTGGAAATAAGAGCATGCAGTAGACAAGGTAAAGTGCTTGCAGACTCATGGGTATCCAAATCTATCAAAGTCATCAGGGTTATGTCTTGGGAAAGAGAAAAACGGCATTGACTGCCTGGTAAATGACGCTTATCTCCAATTGATGGCAGGAGATATAAGCATAGCTTATAAATGATAGCTCATTGATTTCAACAGAAACATACTGATTTACACCAGCTGAGGATCCAGCCCAGTACCACATATACATGTTGGGTCCCAGGTATTAAGTTCATTAGACTGTGGGCCAGGGCTTTGGTGTCTTATCACAAATCCGATTGTCAGACCTCCCTCTCATGCTAAAGCATAATTGCTGATGTTGTCTGTAAAACAAGGGGTCAGTATAAATATTTACCTCCCACTGTGAACTCAAGACTTTGTTGTCCAATGCCACATGGACCAAAGAGAAATGAAGGTTACTTATCTGTAACCGAGGACTTTGCATATTCACACTCCTGGGATGCTCTGACCTGTGTAACCTGAATGGTAGAATTCTAGCTAGTAGGAGTTGTTGGAGTGCTCATGCATGTCTCTTCCCCTCCCTTCAATGAATGTCAAGGTGAGGGTGAGGGTATAAAGTGTCATGGTGCTTCAACCACTAAGTTTCTTCCCCTACAATCCCAAGTCCTTTTGTAAGTAGGACGCCAAGGTAGTAGGGAAGAAGGACCTTGGTTACAGATACGTAACTGTCATTTCTCCTTCGAGTGGCCTCTGCATATTCTCATTCATGGGATAGATTAATAAGCAGTACGCCAAGTCAGGATGGTGGAACCACAGAGTCCTAATTAAATAAGGGCTGAAGGACTGCCTGGCCAAATTTTGCATTAGATATGGACTCTAAATCTAAGGAGTAGTGCATAATAAAAGTATGATCAGAACTCCAAGTTGCTGCTCTACATATCTCTACCAGAGGAAAGTGTCTAGAAAAAAGCCATAGAGGCTGCCTTTGATCTAGCAGACTGTGTTTTAATTCCCTGAGGAATGGACAATTCTCTCAATTTATATTCTTCCTTAATACATAATCTAACTCTCTAAAAAGCGTTTCTACAGAATTAACATTTCTCTGGTACCTCTTTTCATGAGCAACAAACAGTTTTGGGGACTGTCTAAATGGGTTAGTCTGGTCTAAATAAAATGCTAATGTTCTTTTAACATTGAGCTTCCCATCCTGAGTTTGAGATTTGGGAAAGAAAACCAGTAAAATTATAGCCTGGTTTAAGTGAAAATCAGAGACCATTTTCGGTAAAAATCTAGAATGTGTACAAAGAACCACTTCGACTTTATGGAAACAGTGAGTAGAGGATCAGACATGCATGCATGCCATTCACTTATATGTCTTGCTGAAGTGATTACTATAAGAATACTGTTTTATAAACAGATGAAACAAAGAACAATTCCCCAAAGGTTTAAAAGGAGGTCTCATCAGTTGCGACAGTACTAAATTCAGATCCCAAGATGGTACAGAGTATCTTATTGGATAGCATAAGTTTCTAAGACCTTATAAGTATCTCATTTAGGTATTTTATCATCATTAATAAAGATTGATTTTTCCCTGCACAGGTACATATTATGCTGATATGGCTCAGAGAAGAACATTTGCTGATGATAGGGAAAGAGCATCTCCCTTAAGATACAATTAAATACTATAACATATAATTAATTGGTGCTGTGTATGGATCTATATCATACATAGAAACCCAAAATAAAACATTTTTCCATTTACGACTGTATCATTTCTGCATGGACTCTTTTCTGGAATGTAACAGTAAGTCTGCACCTCTAACAAACAAATTTCCTCTAGGCATCCTACAGTCCTATTTCCCATGCTGTTAAATGAAGATACTGTAGATTCAGATGGTAAACCATCCCAGGTTGTCGAAACAACGAGTCCGGTATTAGCGGCAGAGGCTCCATTACAGGCTCTTGACAGGTGAATTAAGTGCAGATACGATTGTTGTCTTGTCTTGTCTCTGTCTCTGAATAAGGTAAAAGGGGGAACATGCATACATTAAGCCTTGACTCCAGTGCATTAGAAATGCATCTGATATTGAGTCACTGTCTCTACTTGCTTGCAGACAAAATCTTTGACACTTGCTGTTGCTGCTGAATGGAAAAAAGATCTATTATTGGATTCCCCATACACTGAAGAGATGTGCTACCATTTTTCTTTCAAGGATCATTCATGTTCCTGATGTCAACCTGCTCAGATGATCTGCAAGGGTATTTTGTTCCCCCACTAAATGTATTGTTATTGGGTAAACCATGTGTTCCATACACCATTTTTAAAAGCTGTTTGCCTCTGTGCATAATTGCTGGGATAAGTCCCTCCTTGTTTGTTCAGATAATATCGCACCTTCATATTGTCTGCTACATTCTGAACTACTGTGTTTTACCTGAGGTAGAAACTACTTAAAGGTAAATCTGATTGTCCTCAGTTCTAATATATTGATGTAGTATCTTTTATTTTGTTGATCAATGAGCTCTGACTAACGATTTGTTGTCCAATGCCAGTATAGATGCTCCCATCCCAGTGTAGATTGATCAGATTGATTCATGTCATTTTGAGTATTTCTCCACCACATACATGATGTTAAAACCTGTTGTGGAATGATTACTTTGCGAGGCATGTTGGCTAAACCTGATTTGTGATTTATCAGTAACCAGTGTTGGCTAGACCTCTTCTAGTAAGGTGAGTTCATGGTGTCACTGCCCAGGTTAACACCAACGGACCAAGCAACCAGAGAAAAAGAGAATTGACTGACATGATAAATTGAGAGGGAGATATATAGACATTTTTATTTTTATAAATCTCTCCTTTAGGAGAAAAGCTCTTGCCACAATTGAATTTAGAATGTCTCCTAGAAATACAATTTGCTGAGTTGGGAAGAATTTGCTGAGTTAGGACCAGAATGAACTTTATTTGTAGTCTCAGTCTGGCAAAAATGGGAACATATTATTTTACATGTAATCGGATTCTGCTTTTATTAGCCAGTCATCTAGATATGGGTACATAACCATCCCATTCCTTCTTAGATTTGCTGCCACTACAGACAGGCATTTTGTAAACACCCTGGCTGCTGTAGACAACCCAAAAAGGAGATCCTTATATTGAAAATGATCCTCTCCTACCATGAAACACAGATATTTCCAGTGACATGGTCTTTTTGAGATTAGAAAATAATGTGAGTAAAATCTATTCCTATTTGACATTGTGGTATGATCTCTATTGCCTTTACTGCCTATAGAGAATGATTTTTTTTTTAAATAATTAAAGGTGAACTCAATCCTTGCTCTGGAAGGAAATGGGAAGGTTTTTGAGTGGAAGGGTTTTGAACTGAATCGTGTAACTGAATGCAATAATTTATAGAACCACCTATCTGATGTTATCAACTCCCACTGCTGATAGAAATGAGGCAAATGGTCCCCAAACTGTAGATAAACAATGTCCATTTGGACTGGTTTAAAGCTCCACCTCCTCATGTCAAATCTGTGATCTTATCAGAAGATGAAGAAGTAGAAGTCTTCACTCTATTGTTTTGAGGTTTAAATGGTCTCTTTTCTTTGTTGTTGCTGATGTTTGGGTGGGTATGATATTGGGGTTGGTCATAATAGGTCTCCCTTGATAATAGTAAGGAAGAAATAACAAAGAAGAAGATAGATATTATCTGTGATATCTATACTGAGGAATTGAATATGATCTCTTTACTGTGATACCATGCTGCCACGGATTACTGAATCTTTATCGAATCCCACCATTCTTTGCTTCTTAGCTCTCATTTTCAAAACCAGTTCATCTGGATCCAATAAAAATGGTTTTGAAGATGAACATCTCCTGATCTTACCTCAAGACCCTGCATTCAAAAAACATTTGTCAGAAAGCGTTTGTCTAGATGAATCTTTTTCTCAAGGATTGCTTTTGCAAAGAGGCAGCCATCAACGAGGATTGGATATTAGTACCGGGCACTGAAGTCTTCCTGAATTTGATTTGCTATAGAAACAGAGGCTGACACCATCATGGATTTATTTTACTTCAGATCCTTACTCCTCCAGGATCCCATAGTACCAGGCACTTAGGATGATCTACCCTTCTTGACTAAATTGCTTGGAGCCAAAGCAGGTCTCTGTTTGCTTTCCATTCCAGATATTTTCACTGATGACTTTTGTAGTATAATCACTTGAAATCTCTTTTGTCTTTCTTTCTTTGCATGTGTAGTAAAAGTTGAGCAAACAGAACATTTTGAAGGAGATTATCCCCCTCCTAAACATGCCAGGTATTTGGCATGTGTGTCTGATGCCAGGAACACCACTGGACATGAGATATCTCTTAAATCCAGGCTTTTTAGTCTTCAGTTCAGACATCCTCATTGCTATCTATAACTTAGTTGACTACTACAGACAACTACTAACTGCTGATACCTAACTAGCCAACATGGATCTGGAAGTACTCTATAGCAAGTTTCTAACTGTTCAGTTGGTTGCACTTAGAAGGAACTGAAGCAGTTGGAGTGCCATGCCATTTTATGCCATTGTCCTATGGTTTTGATGTTGACTGAAGGGAACAGCAAGGGAGACAGATGAGTGCTCCAATGGCTACTACTAAACAGAATTCTACCATTCAGGCTGCATCGGTCAGTGCATCCCCTGAGTGGAATATACAGTTAACACTCAAAAGAGAAGAGAATTAATGAAGTAAACATCAAACTTCAGCACTTGATTCCTGTGTACTAGAGCCACGAGCACTTATTGCCTGTTGTCCACAATGCGAGGACAACCAAGGACAGAAGCAGTTATACTAGGAATGGTAGACAGATTAGACTTATTCATTGTCAGGTGACAGAGGGATTCATGAAAGGACCAGGACAAGTCCACCTTTCCTATATCAAGCTTCAGTCATTTATTACACTTGCAAACTACAACTGCACACATTGATTTGCATCATAACTATTACTTGTATACTTTTCAGTTAATTTGTCTTGACTAAAATTTGGGCTTTGGGTCTGTTGCTTAGCATTCTTCCCCCTCATCGCTATGGTGTTGAACTGTTTGCCTTTTGCGAATAACAGTTCATCAGTATCATTTGCTGAGCATGTTTGTTCTAAAAATTCCTGTTTAACTAACAGTGGAGGACTCTTGACTTAATTTAATCCTGATTTATCTCAATATTAGCTCAAGACCTGCTATTCTTTAGTTCACCTTTGGCTCATCTGTCTGTCCTTTTGCAAACTCTGCTATATTTTTGGATGGTCTGGCAAACAAAACAGGATATGGTACTTCAAATTGGAGCAGAATGCATGTACCCAATTACTCTTTTCTCTTTTTTATTATGTATTTTATATTCATGAAACATTTACAAGCTCCAACAAGAAAGCAAAAGGGATGAAAAAGAATAAAGACCCATATTTTCAAAGGGTGTATTCTCTTCTACATGGACAACACACAATGTGTCATCACCTGTTGAGGATGCATGCAAACTGGACATACACAAAAGTGTACTTGTCCATGGTGACCGTTTAAAATGTTTATACAAATATTGAAAAAAATAAGGTCAGTGGTATTTAAAGCAAATGTAATTAGCTGGTGCAATTCATTTTCCTTCCATAAAATATGGTTTTCCTCTTCCTTTCCTCCTGATCATCAAAAAACCCATATTAGTTACAATCTCTGATTTCTAGTTTGTTTATCCATAAGGTAAAAACACAACTGCATAAAACGTTAATAATTTACTGGAGGAAAGGTGCAGTAGGCAGGCACTACTCAGGCCGCTGACTTTTCTTCTCTTCCCAGGAAGCCTAACAAAACCCCATCAAGGTGTTTTTCATTAGACTATGACTGACTGAACAACTTTAACATACATGTACACTTGTTTTAATTCATTTTCCTTTTACATTGTGGCATAGAATAAAGGTGTCTACTGTAAAATTTACTGTACATTCTTAACCCTCCCCAAATCCCACCCCACATTATAATATGTAATTTACTTTATGTATTTAACAAAAAATGTAAAAATAATGCCCCAAATTCATCCCTAATGCTAGTGGCTACGCCGCCATTGACATCACTGGTGATGCACCTGCTTGCACCATGGTTAAATTTGACACAAGAGATTTTTACTCCTGGATCCCAAGTCCTTACTTTGATGTCTTTATTTCTTTAGTTTTTCAATGGCAAGCTACAGACCGACAGACCCTTTCAGATCTGACCATCACATACCTTACGAGGACCCGTGTTCTTCAGCTCAAACACATCCATTGTGTAGTTGACTCTACGACCATAGTGATCAAACTGCACATTTCCAGTCAGTCCTTGTATTCGAACCTAAAAATGAAAAAACCAATTCCAGCTTTATATGCTTTCTGCACCCAAGTGCCACACAGTAGATAGACATTATGAAGAGAATCATGGAACACATTCATCTTGTCCTTGTGGACCATGTATTTTCACTGCACTATACTGTAAATATATTACTTTGGACCAAAGCAAAGAAAAAGGGATGCTTTGTTTGCTTGACCCTTTGGGCCTTTTCCAGCTCAAATTTGATAATAAAGCAAGCGTGCACTGAAGTACAATATTCACCAGGGTGAAATTCACCCTAAGCAAGGCCCTCTATCCCACAGAAGCTGGTATGTCTGAGTGAGGGGAGGTTAATCTGGAGGGTGACAGGGGAGAGACTGCAGGATCCATAACTCCTTTATTCCTATGGCCCTAAACACCTCATGCAAATGACATTCTGGAACTGTGGGTGCATTATCAGTCCCTAGGCTAATTCAGCAGATGCAGTGGGGGCATGAGCTAAACTGCAGCCTAAGCTCCGGCCCTGGATTATGGGCCCTGTGGCACTGCTCTGATGGGCACGCAGCTTCTGATCCTTATCCTGATGAAGTCAGTGGATGTGTTGCTATTTGCTTCCATGGTAACAGGATCAAGCCCATAAAGTCCCGTTACTAAGACGTGATGTCAGCTTCACCATAGAAACTTGACTTTATGCCTTTAGGGAATATCACAGATCTGTACACTTTCTTCACAGAATATTTGAAGTACATTAAATGTTTAATATCTTTTCATAAGAGTCAGGACGTGCATTTTAAATCATATCCTTTTCTCTTTGTCTATTTCAGCCTCCTCCAACTCTTCTTTTTCAAGACTGAAACCCTTTCTGGCTGGCAGAAAGCTGCCATTTTTGTCAGCAATCCCTTCTCCTCAGTGTCTGTTCCTGACTTCAGTCTGCTCATTTGCAATTGGAATGGTTTAAATTCTACTGTAGGATTTTTTTTAAACTCTCCTTTCTTGAAGAGAATGGCTAAATCATCTTGACAGGGATCTGGAACTTTCTAGGCATCCATATTCATCAGAAATTCAAACTTCTGACATGAATGAACAGCGGCTCTGGGGTATCTCTTTTTAAAGAAATAAAAATTGTAAATAATTTTACCTATGTGATTGGCATGGGGGGTAGGTTACAAGCATTTGGGATGATGCAAACAAATTTGATACGTAGTGTGGATAATAAAACAACTCTCTGACAGTACTTTAATTACACATTTTTCTGTTTGTATTACCTGAAATTAACTTTTTCTTTAAATGAATATTACTTTTCAAACCTAGATTATGGTGCATAAAGCAGCTGGCTAGCTAAGCACTTCAGCAGAGAACGTTCCTTTTCTTACAATATAACAGAGTAGTTTCTCATTATACTAAGTAAAGTATTTGCTCTGTGGTCAGGCTGCAGCTTTTGTGCTTCATTGATAATATAATTTGGCTAAAAAATGGAAGGCCAAAGATGCATCTGCGTGGCTGAGAGTCTCGCTACCCTTTCTACCGATGGATAAACTGAAATAGCAGCAGTGAAGACAATCAAACTATTACTAGGAGCTTTCAGATGGTGATTGAAAAGAAACATCCCCACGTGCCCATCACACCTGGCTGAGTGTAATACCTTCCACATCCCAGAACTAGCACATTGATCTACTGTTCACCAAGGTCACTAGAATAAAGCATAGCATTACCTGTTTGAGTGTTCGTTCCATGTCAATCCCCTGGCCCCAGGGAGCAGCAGGATTAGCAAGACAATCACCAGCATTTCCTCTCCGTGAAATATCAATTTTCTGCCTTCTGAGGTTACGGAATGTTTCAGCCATCACGAGTACCCCATCATAGGTCAGTGCAGATGTGTACTAAACAGGGAGACAAATGCATCCTTTCAGTGTGGCAAGTCTAAAGAAAATCAGCTCAGATTTAGCTATATTTCTGTTTTGGCCTGCTCTGCGCCTTGAGATAGAACTCCCATCACAATCAAAAGACGTTTTGTCTAAGCAAGGAATGCATGCTCTAAGATTGAGATCATATTGCAATAGCTCAGCTTTAAAACAGAATGTGAGAAGGTCACAGAAAGATCTCTCTGAGGAACCATAGCAGGAGACAAATTAATACGATGACCTCCCTTTCTCAACCTTTTTGTCATTTACCTTATCCATGTGGGACTAACACCTGCCCAACCATCTTCACTCAAGATGAAAGAAGAACTGGTAGTTCACTGAGCAGGCCTAGGATCGTGAATAAATGCATTGCAAAGAGTGGGAGAACCCAGGTAACTAAGTTGCACAGGAACCAGGATTAGCATTTTTCATTCCATTTGCAAAATTTCTGCTTAATTGCTTTCATGAAATAGGCTATTGGGGAAAATAAAGGCGACCAGAGAAGTCCGGGGAGAACGTATCATTTCTAGGCAAACGATATGTTTGCAGCAATTGCTACTTTGAAGACGCAGGTGAAAAGTACATAGCTGCTCACTCAAAGGCAGGATAGTCTAGTGGATAAGGCACTCGGCTGAGATGCAGGAGACCTGGAGCCACTCATTGACTCTGACTTTGGGTAAGTCCATTAACTGCTTTGTTTCCTCTTCCACATTTTGTCTTGTCTGTTTAGGTCGGACACTTTTTGATACAGGGATTAGTTCTTACTATGTGTTTGTACAGCGCCTAGCACAATGAAGGCCTCTAATAGGCCTCCAGGTTCTACTACAATATAACTTATTACTATTAATAACAAACCAGCTCTGAGGCACTCATCTTTGTGACTGAGTTGTGGTTTGCCTGCCAAGCAAATCTCAGATCTGTAGAAGTGGCCAGATTTTGTTACCTGTATGGGAATGGATAGATCAGAACCAAAAAAGTGTGCAGTTGCACCGTAAAATCACATCTACTAGTAAGTATTTCACCAGGAATAATATAGGGTGTAATTTCCAGATACTCAACAATTTAAGGATGTTATATTAATTATTATTATATCTCAGATTCAGAAGGCAGCTTGCTGACTGGAACTTTATGAGTTCAATGCGCATATAATATGATAAGGCTAACACATCAAGATTGGTTAGAATTAGGATGTCAGTTTTCAATAAAAGTTTGATTTCTAATTCTTGTCATTAAGGGAGTTAACAGGGGAATAAGTGACAGAAGACAGAAATATGAACTGCTACAAATTTTATATCTTTACTGAACTTAATTAGTTATTGGTATATGTGAGGTCACATATCTTGTGCTGTAGCTCGACATTATGAAATAAAGCATTTATTCATGAACTCAGTTACGATAATCGTAAGTTAAGATGTTTGAATAAAATCCTTGGTAGTATGTAAAATGTGTAAGTACCTTTGGAGGGCTCTCAGATCCTGGGTATTCTCTCTGATCCAGCTTCTTCCAGCGCTGCATGAGTTTAGTTACCATAGGAGTACTGAAATCTACTAACTGAAATCCTGTTACATTGGCTCCTCCATGCATAAACCTCTCCAAAGAAATATCTTTGAATCCCTAGAAAATCAATTCAACATTTCATTTGCCCTAGCACATTTTTCTGGGTCATACATGTTTTAGGGTAGCAAGTGAACATAAATGAACAGGCAGAAAAGGGAATAGGGAAATAGATTTCTAATACAAGCAAAGTTTAAAACCTGAGAAGAAACCTCAGCCTTAGTATATCATGTTATTTTGCATGATAAAAAAAATCCATGAACTAAAATTATCAGATCACTCTTTGAATGCAACAGGCATGTATCAACAGTTGGAAAACGCATTGCTGGGAATGATGGACAATGTTTGAGAAAACAAATTCATCATGTCTGCAAAACAATTTCGGAATATTAAGGGCCTGATCCAATCTCTATTAAAGTCAAAGGAAAGACTACACGCTACTTCAATGTGAGTTAGATTGAGGGCTAATCCATTATGAACCTTCAGCTCAATGGGATATTGCAGAGGGAAGAAGAAACTATTTCATAGGTATAAGCTGTCTGAGACCAATTGTTCAAGCTGAAAATGGATGGACATATACAGTGGTGTCATGGATATCAGAATTTATACATAGAATTTGTAGGTCTGCCTGCCTGTGTAAAACCAATATAAGTGACATCAAAACCAAGCCTACTATGAAGTTTAACTGTAGCCATCAGATAATCATTTCCTCCTTTGTATTTGAGGTTTATATTAAACCTCAGTGTCAACATAGAAAGAAATATTAAATTATATGCACATCCATGATGATGTGTTTATATGGTTAATTTGTTCAGTGAGTGTAAATCCAAACTTCTTAATAAAAGGTGCTTTTAGAGATATAATTCCACCATAGGAATGCATAACTAACTAACTAACCAACCAACAAAAATACATACACATAAAAACAACAACAAAAATCTGTCACTGAAACACCTATTTTTTTTTAAAGTTCCACTGACTTGGCAAATTTTAATTCATTCTGAGTAGTGTTATTACATTTCACTTAAAAAGCAAGATTTTGTGGGGACCTGACACAATGCCAGCTGAAGTCAATGGACAGACCCTCTTTAAGGGCATTGGATCAAGCCCTTAACGAGAATTTTAGTGCATGTGAAAGGTGTCAGATCATCAACTCATTTTACACAGGCTACTGAATAGCCATCAGATACCTGCAGCTTTCAGTCACTTTCACATGTAAACTAGAGGGCAATAAGCTGCAGTTCATATCCCATTATCAATCCACTGAACAATTCAATTCTCTCCCAACCACCTTACATAGGAAAAATAATTCAAAGAATTATACATGTTTGGGGTTCCAAAAGTCCAATTTGCAAGAGCCTGGAGAGGCCTGACTTATCTTGTCTGGAAAGTTGGAGGTCTTAAAAAAATAACTGGAAAGAATTTTCATTGAAGCTATAAGTATAGTGTAGCACAACAGAGGCTTTTGTCAGCACGAATTTCTTAAGGGTAAGTAAAGAGTAAGAAAACAAGCAAACAAAAATGTATTTCAAAACCAGATCTATATTCTCTGCATTAGGATACTTTCTTAAAGCAAAGAGATTACTTTAATAATGAACTATTTACTCTTTTCCTTTCCTCTAACACTTTTTGTGCAACTGTGTAATGGGGATTTAGAGGGAAAATACTGAATCAGTATTATTACTGAAAGTAGCTTATTTTACAGCAAAACATATGCCACCATGAAGAACCTTATTATTCTAGTAATACATAAAGATGCTTAAAAATGATAGTGTCATATTATATATGGATCAATCACTATGCTAAATTACACTCATGCAGCACCTTAATCCTGTATTGATTTGAATTGAATGTACCTGAGGGCAAAATTTGACTTCTTGTTATTCAAATGGCAGAAATCAAAACAGAAAATGCACATTCTTTAGTACATTGCACAGAACCTATTACGGTAAATTGTATATTGGTTACAAATAGCAAACTTCATGTGTAGTGTTATAGCTCCATGGCACAGTTGAGTGTTTTACTTGTCAACCACTGACATAATTATAGAAAAGGATCTTACCAGGTTTGCAATGATGTAATGGTAGCCTTTAACATGCTTTCCAACACTCACAATCTGTGGGGGGAAAGAAAGAGCAAACTATGTCTTATGTACTGCTTTAACTGGGCATTAATCATCAGATGATTATGAGAAATGTAATTTTAGCATCATAACGTTGAGATTTTCCCCCCATCAAAATGATTGAGGTAGCTATAATTTTCCTAATGCCTAATCATTAGAACCTGCTAAAATGCAAATAGTCAAAACAATTAACAGGCAATTCTGCAATCTGACTGCCTTCCATATAAATGAACATATTACTGCAGTATATTATTTTAGCAAGTGTAGTAATAGCCTGCGGTATACATATCCAGACACTGGAGGTCATATGACTAAAGACTAAAAGCTGTTTTGTACCTTTTTATTTTATTTTTATATTCCATGTAGTTAGTGCTTGTGAAACATTTTTGGCTCTTGGGATTGAAGTTCTCAGTTTTTATAGGATCAGGTGCTCTATTCAGTTCCTACTGAGGCAGGTGAAGATAATGGTAGCTTGCACAAGTGACAACTAAATAAGAATTGAGTGTTAGATTGTGTGACTCATTCTCAGCCCTGAGTTCTTTCTGCCCATTTTGGGGATCAGCTGCAATTGCAACAGGTCTTTCACAGTTGACAGGGGATTCCTTGCTTATTCCATCCACCCCTCTGCACACATTCATAAGGGCTAAGCCCAAACTAGCCTTGAGTATTTGGCCCACATAGAGACATGCTGCAGAACAGAGTGAAGGACCATCATTGCAGGTAGGAGAATAATTCTATACCCAAGTCAACCTTTGGCCAATACACACAATGATTAGTGATGATTCCAATGGTATTTTCTATAATGTGGATCCTGGATTATTTACTAGAATAGCTATAAGTGCAGAGAATGACAGATGCTAACGCCTTAATTTTAAAGAGAAAGATGCTTTTACTATAAAGAGAGCTATAGCAACACCTGCGACATGCATTTTTTATTCAGCAACAATTAACTCTTATTTTAGGGTTTTTCAACTCCGTCACAAAAATGAGGCTTTAGGCTCAAACATATTAATTATTTCTTCTCATTTACTCACCTAGCTCCCCAAAGCATTTTAGCTGCAATCCAAATGCACAAACATATCCTGGCTGAGCTTTTCCAGGCAGAGTATTTAATAATTAATGGAAGACGTGTAACTTAATCCCCTCTGCTTTTTTGAATGCTCTCAGCTACAGTCCCTGCCCGGAAGAGTTTACAGTTTTTGGCTTTCATCAAGCACTGTCCATGTTCAAAGCGCAGAACAAACATTCATTAATCCTCCCAGCCTCCCATGCAGTAGATAATTATTAATATGCCCATTTTAGAGATGAGGAACAAAAGAGTGGAAGATCAAATGATTTGCCTGATTCCTAATCCCATCGTTATTCTGACAGATCAATCCCCCTCGCATAGAGCTGCAAAATAGAGGATTCCAAGAAATTTGGCATCAGTGGTCCATAGACCTTAAAAACATTGGCTATTTTTAAATAATAAGGTATACAAGAAAACTGTCTTCCTTTCCTCCCCTAATTCCCCAAACACTACTGGTTTATAATACTTCTTCTGTTCCAATGATTAAAATCAACTTCATTTTTTAAAACAACATGTATCAGGCTGACAGTCCATAATGTGAACTGAACACTCATCTGCAGTCCAATCAGGCTCCCTTTAAAATCAGTGGTAAAACTCCCCTTCATTTCAGCGGAAGACAAATCAAGTCCTTATAAACCGCCTCCTGCACCTATGCAGAAGCATGCAGTCATAGCGTTTTCCAATGTGCATACGCATTCACCAAATTCACTGCTGGAATAAGTAGCTTGCAACTCCACTGGCTTCAATGTAGCTACAGTCCCTTACACCAGTGATGAATTTGTCATTAGAGCTGTAGTCCCAACTACATGTATACCGCCAAAGAGCAAAGAAATTCATATAGGTTACAAAATCCTGTGTTAAATAATTTGTTAAATAATAATATTTAATAATAAATAAACCATTTGAGTGAAATATCTACTTTTTGAGACAGAGACTTACTTGAATTAGAAGGTAAATTATGCATTTAAAAACTGCGGGCCAGATCTTCTGCTGGTGTAAAATATCTTCGCTCCATTGGTCAGTGGAGCAATGACAATTTACCCAAGATGAGAATCTGGCTTTGTGGTTTTGACAGCATAGGCTACACTGGCCATTATAGAACATAAGTCAAATGAAGCAAACACATGAGAAACCCATTTATGATCAGGTGTCTCAAATTCATTTCTAAAATTGTCAAAATAATACAAATGAGAACATTCTGCAAAAATATTATGGCAAACATTGGAATAAAATGTATGTTATGTTTGTGTCCCTCTGGTATTTGCTCTCAAGTAGATGTGCTAGCAAGCAAGTGTGCTGTCAGAACTGTTTATGGACACAGCAAATGTTAAGTGAATACTAGAAAATACATGTGGAATGCACTCTGAATATTTGTATCAGAAATCAGATTCTAAGAATTATGCAACAGAGACAATACTACACAATCTATCTGTTCAGTCAAAAGTAATCAACATGACTCTAATTTGGAATTTCAAATGTTTATGAAGAGCTGCTCATGAACAATCTATAGAATTATTTGCTACTTGGAAGCAGAATTTTTTTTAAATGGAACACTGCACTATGAGCACACGACACTTCTACTCCAAAATCTGCACTAACTACCTAATGGTTTCTTGGTGGAGTTTCAGGGGCTGGTTCTGACTATGAAGCCCTGCATGATATGGGAACTTACTATCTGAGGGACCACCTTTCTCCCTGTGGCATACTTCTGCAGCTGAGATCAATGAGGTCACTCAAGCTGGAACCCTTCCTATATAAGAAAAGGAGCTGAGGCCAGCACATTCTCTTTGAGGGCCCCTCAATTTTGAAATGAAACTCTTACTCGGTTATGATTTTACCTGATTTTTATTATTACAGGGGCTAGAGGCCACAACCGAGATCAGGGCCCAACTGTATGTACACATAGTAAGTCAGAGTCCCTGCCCTGAAGAGCTTATGTTATAGATAAAGATGAGTGAGAGAAAGAATATTTCCCTCATTTTATAGATGGGGAACTGAGGCACAGAGAGACTAGATGGCGTGACTAAAGTCACACTGAATGTCTGTAGCAAAGCAAGGAATTGAACTGAGTCCCAGGTCAGGAGCCTCAACCACAAGACCATTCTCTTCATCTGAAGTAGTGTGAATCAGTTGGCATTTGGTGGACACTAGTCTCTGAGGGGGCACTTAGAGAAAGCAGCTTAGGGACAGTGTGGGGAGGAAAGTAATGAGTGGGTTACATTGGTCTGGAGACCAAACCAGGCCACAGTTTTGTTATTGTCATGATATTGATTTGCATCTTTTAAATTTACAAGAAGAGTATTTAAAGCCTAGAATTGGAATTCTGTCATGCTGTTGTATTTAAATCCAAACAAATTCATAAATAAATAAGTAAAACAATTCTGAATAATGAATAAATAAAAAACCATAAGCTGCTGCCCAGAAACCTGTGAGTAGAAAATGAGGCAAAATTCATTCAGCACATCATTCACTGAGAATACTTGGTTCCCCTACATACTACAGCAGAGTCAATTGTAAAAACTCTAAAATTGCTATTACAGTTTGTTCTGCCTTCTCTGCTTGTTTATATGAATGCACTAAAAAGAAAGATTAAACCATACTGAACTGAATTCATTATTCTCTCAAAATCCTGAATCAGTCCTACAAAAGAACAGAAATTCAGAGATAATGCATAAAACTCTACCCATAACCTACTACAATTCATGTAGGTATTTTAGGCATGAGAATCTAAAAGGAACAGAACGCTGGCAGGAGCTTTAACTGATGATCTAACATATTCTGTTTAAGAAAAGGAAGCCTGATGTTGATCTGTGCACCAGTGTAAATGAAAAGTAACTTCTTGGAAGCCAATGGAGTTGGAGTGATATAAAAGTGAGGTGGTATGAGACCTGGTTTTTCAGTCTTAACTCTGCACTTCCGGGTTTTTATACAGTGAGTTTAACATGACACTTCAGTATTAGCTGAACAACAGTTCTTGGAGTCTTGGTTGGAAAGAGAGTTGCCAACACTGTATTCAAAAAATACGAGACAGACCTCAGATGTCCCCAGTCATGACTTGAGCCTCCAGGAGCAAATCCCTTTCCCCTCCCCCCACCATGCTTCCTAGAATTTCTCTGTCTCCAGCTCTGGATACTGCATGGAACCCAAGGCTTCAGGTACGGGGCCAGCAGCTGCTAAGACTCCTGTTCAGGTTCTACACAGGTGCCAGGAGCCAGCTGGAGGCTGCAGTTGCTAGTCTTTGCATGCTGCGGTGCTATGTTCCCTGTTGGGGTCATTGGCAGAGACTCTGTGAGCAGGAAGGCTACACCCTGGGAACAGACCCCTCCCACATACACCAGACAGCACCCCTTCCCGAACCTGGCCCTTTAGCACAGCTCCAGGTCACACAGCCCCACCCATTTGCCCTGCCAGAAACAGCCTGCAGCGGGAAAGTCAACAGGGCTGTTCTCAAGGGCTGGAGTCAGCAGAGGTCCCTGTCCTGCAAGGGGCCAGTACTTAGGAGTGTATCTTTCAACCCCCCTCCACACCCTAGTTGTTGAGCACGGTCCCATGCGCTTTCCTTGCGCAGCACTGAAGTGCCAGGGTTGGGAGGGGAGGAGAAAGATGCACCCATGAATGCTGACCCCCTGCTGTTGAAATATGGGATAAAGGTATTCCAAACTGATTTTATATGAGAGGCAATTTTCTATTTAAATAAGGAACGTCCCTTGTAATACGGGACTATTGGCAACCCTAACATTCAGAAACTTTTCTAATCTCAAGAAGATAGAGCCATGTCAGCATTAATAGCTTTGGGCTCTGATTCGCCTCCCACTTGTACTAGTAGAAATTCCACTAACTTCGGTTCAGCCACTTCTGATTTGCATAAGCAATCAGGCCCCCTGAGTCAGCCTTCTTGCTTAACATACATCTCATTTAAAAATAATGCCTCCTATTACAGCTTGAAATGTCCTGCTCATTGTGGTTTCCTGGAGACTGAAGTCAGTGCCCTTGGAAGGAAAAGGCCTTATTTTAAGTTAAACATCTTCTAAAAGCTAAAGCTGTGCATAACAAATGGGAATTTTACAGCAGCTTTCCCCTTCAGGAAAGTATGACAACCCGCTGTCCTAAGAAAAAGAAGCCACACAATAAAGCGAGGCCTGTGTAATACACTGTAAAAAGTGTGGTGGCTTGTAAAAGATAAAAGATTCAGACTGAACAGAAATATTGTGGCAGAAGTAGTAACGATATAAACCATATAAGAGATAAGAATTTATATAGTGTCCGCAGCAAGGATAAATCTTTAACAAAGCCACACAGAAACCATAAAAAAGCCGTGGAGAAACACGGAGCTTAACTTCCACGGCCAGTACTTAAGGAAGTTGATGGGGCGGCTCTTGTTTGGGGGAATGGTTGGAGATTTATACAACAGATGCCCTAGCATCAGTGAAAAGGAAGTTAAAAGAGGCAACAGATAGAGAAGCAGGGGGCTGTTAGCGAGTAAGTTGGTTTCCTTCTCTGTTGCAAAGCAGTGGCACAGCTCAAGCACGGAGGGCACCAAACTTCCACAGTATGTGGTAACTGAAAGCACATGGCTAAGCACAGAAGAGAGAAGCTTCAAATACAGACCCCATCTTTACTATAAAATAGAGTAGACAGAGTTGTGCAGAGAAAACATATGGCTGTGATGGAATAAAAATCCCCTGAGAGTTGCCTCAGAAGGCATTAGGAAGAAACACCTTGGCAGGGTACACTTCCTGCTGCTTTTGCTACTCAATCTCATTTCTGTTCCAAGCGCAGCTGTGGGAAATGTGTATTTGCAAATAAAAGGAGATTAGGTTAATTTATTAATCCTTTGTCTGTCTTCTGCACTGTCCATTCATTTTCTCTCCTACAAGAAACAACCCATTTCTTGGGTCCAGAATTTCTTAGCTATGACACCTTGCTTTGATATTACTAGTGCAGTTTAAACTCGTCCATGTTGCTGCACCATTACACCACATCTAGACATGGATGAAATATTCAATATAAAAAACTTTTTAATGAGAAATTTCAAACATTTTGCAGAAAATGAAAAAAGCCCAATGGGGCCTTTCCCGATTCATTGCTGACCACAGGCAGTGATGGGGGAAGGAGGAGTGTCCCTTCCCCATAGGGCACAGTCAGTGGCTTTCACAAGGGTTGCCGTACTGGCTGTTCTCAGTTCCAACCTGCAACTATACATGTATCTGTGCTGCTGGGGAAGAAGGAAAGAGGAAGAGGAGAGAGAGAAGAAAGAAGAGAGGTGAAGACCTGTTGAAGAATCCCCTAAATCCACATGCAGTAAGAACCGTTCAGATGCCAAGAACTTAGAACAATGAGCTGCTTTGCAGTTCTGTTTGGGCAGAGTCAATCTGAGAGCCCATTTTCCAGGCTAGTGGATAGGCTGTGCATGAAAATATGAGATGGGGAGACACAAGACTAGATAAACCTGTGCCAAGAGGTACAGGAAACCTCATAATACAATGGATTTGAATGTGAAGTCAATGTAACACTCTTGATAAATACTTCCGAATTTTTACAATATTATTTTGTGTTTTGTAAATGCCCTTTCATTACCAGAATGCTATTTTGTTCATATAAAACAAGAAAAGGGAGGAGGCTGAGGAAGCATGCTTGATGTTTTGTTTAATTTGTGTGTCTCTGGTTAATTTCTGCTTCCCTGTAGGTAGGCTGTTTTTGTTGTTTTTTGTTTGTTTTGTTTGCTTTTTGTATGTTTTCCCCCTTGTAAGATTGTACTATTCTCAGTAAATCATGAGAATAAGTTAAACGTAATTTGGCCATATGCCAAATTAAAGTTAGCAAAACATCCAACCTAAACAAAAACAGTAAACCAAATATATATATTTTTAATTAATGAACAGTTAAATTTACAACTTGATCATGTTATCAATGTAACCTGCAGGTGGTTGGCATTACTTCATTTGGATTAGCTCTCATTTGGCACAGTGGAACAAGTAGACCAACTGGTATATATTGGTTTCCATATTTTTTCTCCAATCACAATCAGTCAGCTGATTCGGTTTTAGTTTGGTTGTAGTAATAATAATTAAACCCTGCACTTAGGACCTGATCCATATCTTGCTACAGTTTGATCTGAACCCCACTTTTCATCACAAAGCACTTTACCAATGTGGAAACTGAAGAGCAACGATATTAAAGAACTTGCTCAAAGACGTACATTGAGTTGGTCCCGGATCTGGGGATGGACTCCAAAATTCCTGATTCTTAACACCATGGTGTAACCATTTGACAGGACTGCTCACCCATATTAATTAACTATAACTTGGCTTCTGATTTTAAAATATAAGCTTTACAACGTTAATATTGTTTTACTTCCTGGATTTCATTGTTAATGGTACTAGATACTGTGAATGTTCTCTTTACTAATGTGCATAATTTCACAGAACAACTGAATGTGCGTCAGACATCGCATAACAATTTTCACCTCTGTATTTAAAGACGAAGGCAATTCTGTGTGAGTGGTGATGTTAGGTCTTGCTGACGCAGAACACAGATGCAGCTGAGTGAAGAGGTGCTGGTCTCTTGGAAAAGGCTGCACTTGTATTGGAAAAAAAAGATTGAAATCAACCTGCTATGCAGCTCAGGAATCAGTTTGCTGATCTTGACAACTACACTGTTATATTATGCAACATTCAAGAAAAGACAGATCAGTGTTTATAGATGAGATATATTTAAAGACTCTTATACAACAAATGGAAGAGTTTTGGACTGTGCAAGGTGCAGATGGGAAAGACAATGCAATCTGGATTACTACAGGCAGAAGAGAAAAGTTTGATAAAAACACTTTGGAAAAAAGAAACAGAAAGCAGATATACATTTCTCAGGAAAGAAGTAACCACTGTAATAAGAATCCTATTCAACTATCATTGCAGTCAGTGGGAGTTTTTCAAAGATGGACAAATTCTATGACCATATATAATCTGGCCCAGAGGATTATGAAAGGAGTGGGACAGGAGATAGTAGAATTGAATGTGAACATTTTCATTTAAGTAAAAAGCTCATAAAATATGAAAAATGATTCCTCCAGCCCCTAGCTATTCACGCCAAAAAGTACTAGATGCACTTCATGTGCAGGATTTTTCACAAGCTCCTGTAGTTCATTGTTGAACAGCAGGTAAAGGCAAGTTGACAAAACACTGTTCAACCATTTTCAAACACAAAAAAAGTAAACAAAAAATGCAGCCCTGCCATATATATTCCCGTAAATGCGCACACACACAGATCCAGAGGGAGAACTCACCACTTTTCTTTTGACAGCTTCAGTGCCCTAGAGCTGTGGGCTATAAGATTGAAATTTGGTATGGAAATAATATCTAGAGACTAAATTGTGGTTGGGTTATAAACCCTGTATAAGGGGCAGTGTGCAGTTGTGCTGTCCCAAGTGCAGGCCATAAGAACCAGATTGTGACTCTGAGGCCCAGTCTGGTTCCCTTTTTGCCTCGCTCCACAAGGGAAGTAATCTGGATCAGCCCTATACCTGTGGCAAATGACTCCCAGTTGAGCTGCACTGACCAGGGCACTGGAGAGCAGAACCAAGGTTCCACCTATTCTCCAACCCCATCTGCCCACTCCGTATTTATCTCCAAGGGAGGGCGAGTCGCAACACCACCAAAGGATGATCTCATGTTGTTACCCCAGATGCAGGTAGCCAGAATAACAGCTACCTTATTTCCCAGTGCAGGCACATTAGTGGAACCACAATCTGGCCTGTGTTTGCAGGATTTAGCTATGAAATAGTATTTACCTGATCACATACAATTTTTCCACAAGACCCATCTACACAAGTGCAAGTGAACAATAAGCAGAGAATGAAGCATGTATATGTGGTCTGTGCCTTACTTCAAGCCAAACTCTAGGCCTGATTCTGACTCTTTTGTTTACGTTAAGTTCTGTGGGACTGATCATATAAGTACTACTCATTATGATTGGTGTTGGACAATTGGGCCCTCGAGCTGGCCAGACATAAAGGCCAGATCTGTAACACCTTTTCTCTAAGTCATGGTACATCCCTATCTCATTAACTGTGCGTTGTTCAGATATGTGCCCTGAATGCGCACTCTTGCGGAAAAATAGCGCAAGACAATGTGTTTCAAAACTGCATCTATTCAAAGATTGTAATGTATATGCACAAGCAGACAGAATGAAGATTGGACAGGCACGATCAACTTTGGCATTTCCTGCTTTTTTAGAAATTATTTTGTAATTTTAAAATTTCCTTTATTATAATTGTAAAAAACAAAACCAGCCCAACAATCACAGAATTATGTTACAAAATCTGTGCAACTAATAATGGTGGCGATCGTCACGCCTTCTGCATGCCTTATATTTTGTCTATTTAGAGTGTAACATCTCTTTGCGGCTTTGGAGCCATATGTCTTATTATAAGTAATAGCAATTGAGTAAATATATTTGAACAAATAGGATATAATTAAGTTAAAATAATTGAGATCGACTCTACATTTTATTGCCTTTTCTACATTTTCATGTGAGCTTTAATGGCATCTTCCTTCAGTCTGAAAGTGGGCAAATGAAGAAATTAAAAAGGAAATCTATGAAGTATTTGCTAGAATGTGGAAAGCAAACTAATCCAATTGATCCAAGTAAACCTTGGAACAAGGTGGTCTGACATTTCCTTAAACAGTGTGTGTATTTTGCTATTTTCTTCCTGCTCCAGTTTAAACTGAGTAGTATCCTTGATTTTGCTGCATATACAGTTTGGATCATGCTACATCATAAGAAAAGCAGATAGGAATTTTAGTTACTGTTTTAGAATTTTCATTTGCTGTTACTTGAAAGTACCCTGATTTACTTTGCTTGGGTCTCTGTAATAATGGCTTTTGTTCCCTGGGTACATTTGTGGTGAAATAGGAGTTTAGTATCCAAATCCAACACATCAATAATAGGATTAAAATAATGAACTTCCACTCATTTAAAAGATACACGTCCATATTTCCAGTTTGAATTTACATCCACTGGGCTGCTGACCTTTACTGAATAAACTGAAAATACAAAGGGATACATTATTTTACTATGCACAAGACGAACAAATGAGCACTTTTAGTGGAACATGGAAGAAACATGCTGATGTTGATTCTTATTGTGTAGTGTGTATGACTTTTGCTGTCATAGATTGTTCCATTTATAAATCACTAGTTGTCACTGGACGTATTAGCAGCTTGACTACTAGGAAATGGAAAGCAAAGCTGCCCAGCACTTACCAATAATTTAGACATGCAAATCCATCGCATCAGTTTAGCAGGTCAATTTGAAAGCACAGTTTAGAAGCAAGAGATGATTAAGTAGATAGACTCCTCAGTATCATTCACTTACTTTTGTCCTCTGATTCAGAAAAAATGTTTGTGCTCTTAAACACCTGTGATTGAAAGCATTATTGTTCATAGAAGGGGCATAGGCAAATGATGAGGTTGCATGGTCCTGTGGCAATGGACAGAGTCAGTAGCCTTGGTTCTGCCACCAACTCCTATGTGAACTTGGAAATGTCACTTCACATCGCTCTGCCTCCCCTTCCCTTCTTCTATCTTGTCTTTCTAAACTGCAAGTTTATTCAGGTCAGCACAGTCTCTGACTATGTGCTTATACAGCAGCTAGGTCAGCATCCTGGGATCCTGATCTCCGAGGGAGATTCAAGGCATGATTGTAACACAAATAAAGCATATTAATAATAATAATATTTCTGAAAAGGTTGCCCTAACTGATAAATATTTGAGATTTTGTGCATCAGATACATACCTAAAAACTACAGAATGAACGTGCCAATCAAATGTAATTTTCAACAGGAAAAAACAAAACACCTTTTGGACCATGTATATTTCCCCCACATTATCATAGTATTTGGACAAAGTGGATAAAGAGTATTAATTATTAATCTCTTAGAATACATCTTCATTTACAATTTTCAATAGAAAATGTGTTGGCTGTTTTTATTATGCCTGTGTAAATGTAGATGAAACAAAAGGTCAGCTACATAATTATTGGTAATATACGTGTATATAAATTGAGGCAGGAGAATAGGAGTTAATTATTTTATACTTGCTAACATTTGTCTGTGGATTTGCATTAGAAGAAGGAAGACCCTTTCAAGGATCATCTCCTAAGAGGGCACATTGTAGGATAATTACATCTAATTTTGATTTTAGAAAGAGCAAACTTGTGAAATAGATTTGGATAAAATAGATCTCGGGGAGTTGGGAAAGTCAAACACTGGAGTCTTATTTCAGGCAACAGCATAGAGGCTTATTTTAAACTTGAGCTGGAGTTAGCATTTTGGAGTGGACTTATGAAGCAACTTCCGCCTGGTCCACTGGTATCCTGCACCTGTCCACTGAGATCATGTTGCTATGCAAAGGGCTGGCCTTACTTTTCTATCTAATTTTTATACTATGCCATAAGCATAAGAATTTTGAGCAAGATGATTCTTTGGGATATCCTCAAAACAGAACTAACTCATTATACATGCATAAAAGAGTGATATTTTCATATTTCCTATCCACCAAATGCATTAGCAGAATCCATAAGCTTGACCTTTTCAAACCCAGCAATCATTATACTTTGGTTTTCAGAGCCATCTTCCCAAGGAAAAGGGGCTGTGCATCTCTAGATATGTACACAATTAACTTCTCTTTACATTTACTTTTGTCTTCACTCAGCTAATGAACTCACTGTAAACCAGAATCTCAGCGATCACAGCATAGGACACCTCCTTCTAAGAAGGGCTGTTCAGAACTGGAGAAACCCACTATCTATACTTCTGGAACATACCTTAATTTACATGCACACAAATAACTCAGTTTCTCACTTTTCGTTAGCAAATATTGAAGAGCATAGCACTTTCATGAGATCTCATTTTACTAAGTCTTACTTACTTCTGTGAAAATACACTACAGAACATTTACTTGTACATCAAACAACTAAACTCCGCTTCTTAAAAAGTCTGGGGGGAAAGGTCTGTTGAATCAATGAGGCAGCCTGAGACTCAGCCAATTCCTCTTTGACTGTGGTTGGAAAGAGCATCTGCTCTGATTTCAGTCTGCTGTGAAGCTACCACATCTGTTATCTATAGGCTACTGGAATACTCATGCAAAATGAAAGAAGTCCAGGCCTGATATTTTAAATTGCCACCTCCTGGAGTTACCTACCATGCAATGTAACCAAATGGCAAATCCTAGTACTGCTAAAGTAAATGGCAAACCTTCCACTGATTTTGGTGCTGCAGATTCAGGTCGTAAATCTAACCAAACAAAGAGTGCAAACTATTCAAAAAAGGAATTGTGCATGCCAAATGTAGGGCCGAGTCCAACCTTGGCTGCTAAGATAAAAATCAGGAGTGGCTCCTAGCAGGCAATGGAGTCATACCAGGGTAAAACCAGTATCAGTGAGATCAGAAGCAAGCTAATAGTATGCACTAAAAAGATGTATTTCCTTACCACTGAAGCAACAGGTGCACAATAGATTCATGAGTTTATGCAGAAATATGCATATAACATCCTCTCTATAAGCCAATAGTTATAGGATTTGAAATTCTCTCTCTCTCTCTCTCTCTCTCTCACACATGCACACGGGGAAAAATTGTTTCCCTACACATTTTAAAAACAACCCAAAAATCCAGTTCTCTTTTGCTTTATTACAAAAGAGATTGGATAAGAGAAGGGTTTGATTATAAGCTACGATAAATGTGCATTAAAACACAATGACACAGTAGCAAAAGATTTGGCCAAATGAATATGTATGGCACCACCTATTTGAAATAATCCTTGTTAAATTTAGAAGTGCCATATCATTAATTCTTAGTTTATCTCTCACCTTTCTGCTGTTAAAAAAAATTAATCTATGGTGGTTTTCAGAATACACTACTTTACACATTTCTAAATCACAAATGGCATTTTATATTTCGCTGCCCAAACCAGCATCTGCATCACTAATATTTTATGAAATAAAAACTTTATACCTCTAATATAGCTTTTGGAAAATAAAAAAAAAGGAAATAAAATAAAGTAGTGCAATAAAACAGAATTTAGCACCACTAGATGGCATTCATTCACTGTACTTCTCACACCATGGCAATAGATACTGAAAAGTATACTTTCAGAACATCAGCCGTAATATGTGGGATTATGTGAGAGACAAAAAGAATATAGTTCCTCAAGTTATTTTTCTATCACTTAGCACAATCCTTTTTTCTAACTATTATTTTTTTCCTATCATTTAAGAAATTGCTCAGGGAGAGACAGTTATATGGCCAGATTCTCCAGATGAGAATGATAAAATTTTCGGCCCACTTGGATCAGGTGTAAATGGATATACAAAGTGCAAGGCAGCGGATAATCAATCCCATAGTCTTTTCTTTACATAACTGCTGCCTTTATTAACCAAGGAAGAACATGCTCTCCATCCCTTAGTCCAAAAGATCTCTTAATTTCACTCTTTTGAATTTTCACTAATACTTTACTATGTGTAATAAAAGTTTCCGTTTAGAGGTATGTAATAATGATTTCAAGACCTTTGTACAGATGGAAATACGTCGTCTATGGAGAACAGTAAATAATCATGGATAAAAATAAGCAATTTCTTCAAACAAAATTGGTATTTAAAAATAAAAAATAAAAATAAATAAAAAAGATGCTAGAGTCTAAGTCCAGAAGGGATTAGTATGATCACCTAGTATGCCCTCCTGGGTATCACAGGCCATAGAACTTCCCCTAAATAGTTCCTTGAGTGTTTCTTTTAGAAAAATATACAATCTAGATATAAAAAAATCCAATCCTAATATAATTTAAAATTGAAGATTGGGGCAACCTTCTTGATAACTTGGCAGCAGGGTGTTGTTCTACCAGCCAAGAGACTTTGGTTCAAGACTCTTCAAGCCTCAAAGCTCTAGGCTGATGTTTGAGGTGCACCAGCATTGCCTGCTGTCTCAGAAGTGGTTACTCATGCTGACCTGCCAGCTGCTGTAATGGAAGTTTCATATTAAGATGAAGATGGGGAGATAAAATATTAGCCATTGAATAAGCCTTGAGAAAACCTTGTCTTGACTGGGAAAAATAAATGTAGGGTAAAGCTTAGAAGCTGCTCTTGTAGAACTATAGTAATGGCTTTACAGTCACATTAAAAGTAGTATTACCTGTTCTAAAAGATTCTGAAGCCTCTCTATTTCACAGTCTATTACAAATTTCTTTTCTTGTCTTCGATCCAGGTCTTCTAAAAGCCTCCTGTAGCTGGCATCATTAAAATTCTCCACACATATGGCACTGACTTGCCAGCTATTTTGTCCCGCTTTTTCCATAATAGCTTGAAGTATTGAGTAACCTAAAAGAAAAGGATACAATACACTAATAACACAATCTTTGCAGTTTTATGAATCATAACTGTTATTAATCAATATCATATCCCTTAATGTATGGTCTAATAGAAAGGGAACTGGGAATTATAGCTGCTATTTCTAACTTTGCTACTGGCTATCTGAGACTTTGGGTATAGTACTTAAAGTATCTATAAGCTTATTAATAATTATTATTACAAGCATTTATATGATGTCCAGCATTGTGAGCAATGAATTGATAAATGGAGATGACACATATCTCGCACTCAGGGAAGTTGTAAAGCTTAACCAGTGAATGTTTGTGAAGCGCTCTGAGGCCATTGAATGAATGGCACGTTTGATGGGTATACAAATCCTCCGTGGGGGAGCAAAGGGTTAAGAAACAGCTCAGGGGCCAGGCAGCCCCTGTACAGGCTGGAAACAGGGCTTTGAAAAGGGGAGCAGAGCAGTTCAGAGGCAGGCAGTGGAAGGAAATAGATGGTTGCTCTGAGGGGAAAGTACTGCCTAGGACTCATTGCTTGGGACCTGACAGTACAGACCTATGAAAACCCACAAAAGAGAGGCAGGTGACAGAGCGTGCAGTTCAGAGACTTGATTGGAGTAATCTATTCTGGGAAGCTGAAGGAAACTGGGGTAGGATGTGGTCTCGGAGAGGGAGTGGCTTAGAACCCCAAAATGTTGGGTGTAGCTGCCTACCACTAGGCCCTTGATGGGAGCCAGTGGACAGGGCAGGCCTTGAGTTCCCCTAACCACTCACAGAGGGCAACATTACAGACTGAGCCTTCTCCTATTATGAAGGGCCTGCTGGACAAGATTGTGACTGTTCAAGGGCCCATCACACCCAAGCTCCTCTGCTAAAGGGGAGGACTGGAAATCTTTGGGGTAGGGGCACTGAAAAAAAGGACTGTGTATCAACAGCAGACAACCTGCCAACTGCTGACTGCTAGGCAGCACTGTGGGTGGCCATGAACCTTCTAGAGCACTATAGAGATATTAATTATTATTATTATGTAGTCTGCAAAGCCTGTTAGCAGCACGGAAAGCCAATATCATTTTTAGTACCATTTTCTTTTCCTTCATTCACCCAGGGCAACTCAAGACTCTTATAACATTGGGAGATTCCATCTAAAATTGCAGAGGATCCAACAATTCAAATCCAGAGAGTGAGTAGTAAACCATCTTGCGGCTACTAGTTGACACTGTGCTGCTGGAGATGCTGTCATTCAGATAAGATATCCTGTGCAGAACCATGGCTACATTCTGACTTGGGTGGTTATATTTTACCTGCCTAAAATCCTCATTTCAATTTCAGTTGGAAAAATTATTAATTTCACCTTCTGAAAGCTATTATATAATGCTGCTGATGAAGACTAGATCCCTGTTCCATGAAGAGCTGGCTGCATTTCATTGTTGTGTGGGTGATCCATATATATACACCATAGTTTATAATGTATTTTGGGATCCTTCTGCAGGAAAGATGCTATATAAAGGTACTGATGGATCTACCCATCCAAAGAACAGAAATATTTAGAAATTAAATTTTAGAAACAAATTGGTTTACGTATTGTCTATCATTGTAAATCTATGAAATATCATACCCATGAATATACTATACACTTGTCTGCCTCTACATTACCTATAAGAGCATCATTAATTCCTCATGATGTGGACACCACAGGTCAAATCAGAGAGCTACTGTAAATCTAGAAGAAATTATCTTTGGCATGACACACAGTACTTACTACCTATTGCAACTCAACCCGTAATAGTCTAGGTGAATTCAAATCAGATGGTTCCTATTCTAGTGAAATCAAGCCCGCATACTCAAAAATACACAAGATTATATAGTACGAGTTATAATTATTATTATGTATTTTTTCTCAAATACAGATGACATAATAGAGATAAATATATAGGTTTATGATGATGGAGATTATTTTAGTATACTTTATCACTGAGAACAAAACATTTATTTCTAAAAGAAAAGAAGTATGGGTTGATAAAAATGCAAGAAAAATAGATTTGCATTCTGCACAAAGGATTAAAAGAATAATTTTCATTCCACAGGGCTGTTTCTAAAGAAATGGGTACACTAAGTGATCTGCATGAATTGGATTACATGTTTATATTTGAGATAATTTCCTGAAGTAAATTACTTAACTTAGTCACTAGTAAAACATTTCTGTAGCCAGGGTTCATTTTTAACCTGAAGTCAGTTATTTTTCCACCAAAGAAGAATGAAGAATTATTGTTAATTACTTCATGATTATTCTGCTCTTCCTGTTGATACATTTACTCTAGCCTTTCTTTTTGCCTGTAATTATCTTTTCAAATTATGCTTTGATTCTTTCCCAAACATTTTATTTCTTGATTCATTTTCTATACAGTTTCATATATATCTTTTTATTTTGAGCTGCATCATAACGTTAGATATGTTCCTACCTCATTTATGGGGTAACTTTGACTTTACCTTTGATATCCACACAATCAACATTTACTTAATTCAGTTTCTTGACACTAACTAACAGTCAAATACAATGCTGTTTTATATAGCAGTTGACATCCTCTCACTCTTTTCTTATTAAGTTTGGAGAACTTTACGAAGATGTGCCTTGATCAAGGCTGGAATTTCTCCCAGCACATCGAATGACAACTTGTAGCCAAACACTCAAGTTTTTCTTCTACCTTAGACCAAGGTTTAACTTGCCATGTTACATTAATAACTGCCTTCATTTAGGCATTTCAGAGTTGTATAGTTTCTTGTCAGTAGTTGGCACCCATGCATATATTTTCATGCCAATATATATATATATATTTCACATATAGCACAACAAAGCTGAGCTTCAATCAGCTGGATGGAATACAAGTTCCCCCATCTCAGAGAAGCTACTATTATATATTCAGATCAAAATCTTTTCATATGGTATCCATGTCATATCTGTGTATTTTATGTGTGGGGAAAAAATTATATAATTTTGCAGACTGACAAGTTTGGAGTTTAAATGGGATGAATTGCAGGCATTTGCAGCCTCAGATGGCATCAGACATGGACATATTGAAGAGTATGTTTATGTGTCCAAAAATAATTGGATGTAGTATTCAGAAAAATGAACTGTATCCAAAGCTCCATAAATTCCAAATGACAAAAATTAAAATGACCACAGGGCAACCTCTACAAATTTAGGACTTGAACCTGGCATCTTTATTGAGGCAAAAATCACAGACTTCAGTGGGTGTTTTGCCTGAGTAAGGACAGTCAGGCTGGATCTTATAGTTCTATCCTAAATGGCATCTCTTTTCTGGTTCTCTATTTTCACTGTAACTTCCCTGATTGTCTTAAATTATGATGCTATATAACTATATAATACAGTTTTGTGGAGATATTGTAATATGGAAACAGTGAATTCTACTTACTGTAGAATATTATTTGTTGTACAAAACAAGGTTTTTTTTTTAAGAAAACATAAAAATTAAGGCTGTTAAGTGACAATTTTAGCTATATGCTTCAATAGTTTCATTTTACAATATGCTTATGAAATAAGTAAATAAAGAAATGCAAGGGAGCTTTTCCCACACAGTACATACTAACCACCAGCTAACTCAGACCAACTGCAGAATGATCCCTTTCTGAAACATCTACTTTAGTCAAATAGAAATTATTGGGGTCAATGCAGGGGTAACTGGGCCGATCATCTAATTGTCCCTTCTGGCTTTAAAAATCAATGAATCTATCAATAGAAACTAGTAAATTTCACAGTAATACTATGGACTAAAACCACTATTTTGTTCTTTCTAAATGCAAAGAAAGCTTTCTTTTCCTTCTTCCATGAGTTCATGCAGATCTGAGAATGCTTCTCTGCAGCCATGAAATAAGAAGTCTGCCAGCTGTTTTCTGTAGGTCATACCTGACATGTAGGTACAATTCACAATTGTTTAAGGATTAGTAAAAGCACTTCTACTTTGATGTTTTGAAACAAAAAAGTATGCAGGGAATTGTTGCAAAGATAACACGCCAGCATTTCAACCCAACCTTACTTTTTCATTTTAAAACAGGTGAAATTGTGGTATTTTGCTAAACCAATTGTGCTTTTCAAGAAGATATCCTGTTAACCAATGTTATCTGAAATAATTATGAAAATGAGAGTTACTACATTATTCTCTATACCACCAGAAAATTAAAGCTGAACATGCATATCATTATAATGTTCACAGATGTATCTGACCATTGTTCATGAGACTCCAACTAGCACCTTGAAAATAAGAGTATTTTTAAATTAGGTTCTCTCCCTCCCGTCTCTCTGGATTACATGGGGATTTTTCATTGAAAATGATCCTATGCAGCAGTAACAAGGAAAAAGATTTGACACATACCAAGTCTTGCAGGTTTTTTACAGACAGAACAATATAAATTTTTTTATTTGAACATTTTGATTTCCCTTCTGAGGACAGGTAGTCTATGGAAATGTTGCAGAGGGATGAGATTACTATTATTCTTTTAACATTTAAAGCTGTGGTGCAGCCACATAGTACAAGTAAATCAGGGCAGCATGGCCAATGCCAGCTCTTTAAAAATCATGAGGTTTTTAAAAATAACTGTCAGGGTCTCTTCTGTTGCTCTCTTTAGGATTCACATTTTCAAGATTTTCTTTCCAACCATGAAGGCTAGAAACTTCCTTTTCCTTTGTTAGATAAAAGCTGAGAGTCTCACCCAGTCACATGAATCCAGGAGATGGGGCTTTAAAGTAAGACACCAAATATTGTAAGAGTTAGCAACAGTGGCACTGTCTTCAGCTCTATACTTCCCTCACCTCAGAAAAAGGAGTGGGAAACAGGAATTTTTTCGGAATCCTGACACGAAATTTACCAGTGGACCTTACATAACAGCAATAAAAGTAATCAGGGTTGGAAAGGGATACACTTTCCTCACTCTTGGGAGGGACAGATTCTTTTCTCTTTTCCCCATTCTGTGTATTGGGAGAGGATACTGTATTCTTTTACTCTTCCCCAAGCTACTGCATGATGTTGTCTAGGATGAATAGCTCTATAAGCTTTTTGGGCCTATTTCACATAGTTGGGAAAAAGGTCTAAGAGAGAAGAATAGGGCCTGATGGCTCAAAAGCCCCATGTGTTTGGGCTGAACAAAGCAGTCCTGGAATCCTGGTAGCCCACAGTATCGAGAGCCAAGCAGGATGTTATGGTAATCTTTTGTCCTTAACCATTGATAAAGTAACTCCTAAATATTCTTCTCACTATTTATTAACTCAAGCATCTAAAATATTCCATAGGTGCCCAACCCATAAAATAAAAGATATACTGAAATGACTGCTAATCCCACCCTTACATATAACATAGCAGCATAGAAGAAAAAAATAAAATTAACGCAAATCCCTGAAAGTCTGAGCCCAACTCTCCTCAATAGTCTTTGAAGAAAAGATTCTGTCCACAGGAATCACCATAATCCATGGATCACTTGCAACACTTGCAAAATATAGAGAGCAGACTGAAGTGCTCTTCAGGCAACATCATGCTGAGTCTGATCAATGGCAATACATAGACCTTTGGGATACTTTGACATGGCTACAATACAAGTGAAAAGAGCTCCTTTCACTGCAGTTTCCAACCAGCAAATTTGTTTCAGGTAGACACTTCAGCAAGGCACTCTACTAATCATAGAGATTTTTTCCAGAAATCACTGAGAGATGGTACATCAGGAATAGACATGGATAAAATATTTCAAATTTCAAAGAAATTTTCTATCAATTTAGCAAAACTTGTGATTTTTGTCACCCAGATTTTTCAAAGCGTTCTACCCAGGAGTGACTACACCGCCAGGCTGCAGGGAGCATGTCTGTCTATGATACAGAGATGGGTGTGACACTGAATGCTGCAGTCTGTGCTCAGAACCGGGAGCTCTTGTGTTCTAATACTGGCATCTGACTTGCCACACGGTGTAACCCAACACTTCAGAAATGACCACTGACTGTGGGTGCCTTCATTTTTGGATGGCCAGTCTGAAACATCTCCCTATCTTCACTTAGACCCTGAACAAAATGGAGACACTCAAAGTTTGTGGACATTTAAGCAGGCTCTGAATGAGTTCTCATCTGACACCTAGTGATGCATTGCAGGAAAAGACTCCAGGAGCAGACTGTATTTACATAGACACCTACCCTGCCTAGGTGTTCACAGACAGGCCTGCTTTGCCAAAGTGATCAGTTTTGACTGGTTTGGGGTTACTTCTGTATTGAATACAGGAGTAATGAAATGGTATCACCTTTGCTGTGTGAGTGAAGGACAGCAGTAAAGTGCTTCGCATACCCTAATTGAAGGGGTCACTCTAAACTGAATCTCACTTGCTAAGCAGGGAGTAGGAATGCCAAATCCAATTGAAGAGGAGAGCAGGTGGGGACATGTGTTCCTTCCTGATGGTATGGACTCTGCCCAAAGAGTCCTAGATACCATTTGGCCCTCCCTTCTTTTCCCCTCTCCTGCATTAAAAGACAGAACTGACTGGAGTCAGCTGAGAGTCCTTGTTTGTGTTCAGTGACTACTAGAGCTAAAATCACTGACGAGTAAGGCTAAGGCTTAGACCTGATGTGGGGACAGTGTTGCAGTGAAAGACAACAAAAAGGCAGGAGCATGGGGGTTTCCTGCTACTCAGTAAAATCACTAAGAGCTGAGCTAAGTGTGGAAACCTCAGGACAGGGCATCATAGGGAGAAGCAGCAATAATAGCCTCAGAGATAACAGCTGGAGAGGTGGCATTGAGTGGCAGTGAGCGAGTTGCAGAGGCAGGGACTGCTGCTTCTTTCTCTCTCACACACAGTTTTTGGGCTGTGGGGAGGTGGACCAATGTGAATGCATCTCTGAACTCTAGGTCTTCACTGACTAAGGGCAACCTACTGTGAGTGGGGTACAGCAAAAGGAAAGGGGAGTGGCACGTCAAAGGGAGAGTTGTTTGAACTCTCGCACCACAAGATGCGTAACAGAGGTAAAGGTCATTGTCCAGCACACCATGGGTGAGTGTTTGCTTATGGTCACATACTTTTACATGTGATTGGGCTGTTTTCCCAAATTAACTCTGGGTTCCCTTTCCCGTTTTAATAAAAGTTTTCTTTTATTAGACACAGACTCAGTGCTTGCAAGTGGGGAAGTATTGCCTCTTAAAGACGCCTGGGGTGGTGTTTAGCTTTCCTGGGTTACTGGGTGGGAGCTTGGGCCAGTTCTCTTCTGATTGTTCAGAGGAACCCATAGATATTGAACCTGGGTCCTTGTTGCTGCCGACTCCACCAGGCAGAAGGATTACAGACATTTTTGAAATTACGGATTTTAACCTCTCTGCTCACGTTTTCTATCTGCAAAATATGATAATAAGCTTATTTACCCACAGTGGTGTTCTGAATATTAATCAGTTAATGTTTGCAATGTGTTCTGAAGATAAGTACTGAGTATTATTCCAGTGACGTGTCTATACTTTTGTTGTAGCCCTTCTAACCTCTCTGTATGTCTGTATCCTAGCTGGCAGAGAGGGAGTCTTCTGGGAGCAACACTGGACAGGTCCTCTTTGAGATTGTCTTGCAATTCTATCCAGAGTTACAAACACCTCAGGAATGGAGGTTGTTCATAACTCTGAAATGTTCATAACTCTGAACAAAACATTATTCTTTCAAAGGTTTACAAGTGAACATTAACTTAATACAGCTTTGAAACGCTACTATGCAGAAGAAAATGCTGCTTTTTCTTTATTCTTTTAGTAGTTTATGTTTAACAAGGTACTGTACTGTATTTGCCCCCGCCCCTCCTCCGCGGCTGCCTGATTGCATACTTCTGGTTCCAAATGAGGTGTATGGTTGACTGGTCAGTTCATAACTCTGGGGTTCTACTGTCCCAGAAGCAGGGGCATACTTTCACAGCTGCTAACTGCCAGATAACTTAATCAACACCATTCATACTCTTGTTGCCTTCAGACTTCACACACTTACTACACAAATCTCTTGGAATTAGGCACGTTACACTTAGACCCAACTATCATCTGTGTTTCCACTGCCACTGTTTCATTATCTCACCATTTGATTCACTTCAAATGGTGTCTATTCATTTTGTCCAGGCCATCTGCACTTGCCTTCCTTCTCCTCACTTTCACACTCCATCCTCCTCCTGTGCTATCATCTCCCCAGCCTTTAACTGCACTTCATCATGCACCATTTCTTCTGCTCTCCACTCTCCTGTGCTCCTGGCTCATCTACCTCATTACCTAAATTCACACATTCAGGAAAAGAAAAAACAAATGCTAAGGCCATTAAAATTTACTAAAAAAAAATTACACTGAAAAAGGCAAAACTACCAAGATGCAAATATAACAAATGTATGCACTCACTTAAACTTGTGTTAGTCACACTTGTCCACTCTTCTTTCACTCACTCCATTTCCTAAACACAGCTATGGCTGTGACATGACTCTGCCTCTAGGCAGCCACAACGAAGAATTACAGCAGAAAAATCCATTACTTACATGAGGTTTATTGTTAATGCAAAGAGCAGCCAAAGGAAGCCATTTGCAACAAATTTGACTGGTTCTACAAAACTATGCTACCTATTCTTGTATGCCATACTGGCATACTAAAACTAACCAGTTACAAAGCAGTCCTATAACGTCTCACAATGTGTTTAATTTAAACATAGGCTCCTGTGCTGCACCTAGATCCTTGCACCCACCTGAAACTACATTGAGCAATGTAGGCATTGTGTGGGGCTTGAGGGCCCATCAGCACAGATCTGATTGCAGGTGGTTGAGCCCATAAATTTGTAACCTTTCCCAAAGTCACATTTGTTCTTTAAAACACCATGCACATTTATGGTACCATATGAATAACAGAACAATGATTAATGCTTGTTTCTTATAGCAGTATATTTACTTCCATAAAATGTAAATGTTTTTGGCTATGTCTTCCCTAATTTTATTTATTAAAATTTAAACATAAAATTAAATCTAATGACTAAATCTGCTAGACAATGTCAGAATAAATCAGAGCTCACTAAAGTATTTGCACGGCCTATCGTTCTGTTGGACTGCACATTGTGGGGAGAGATTTAAAAAAAAATGCTCCAGTAATCAATTACTTATGTTATAATTAGAATTCCAGTAACTCATCTCATGGCAACTTTTTATTCTGTTAGGGTTTTTTTTTTTTTCATTACTCATGCAGTTCATTTCAGAATAGTTTTTATGACAAAGTTACTGAAGTGGCCACACATTTCAAATAAAAATTATTACAAAATAATTATTAATTAGCATTAGAATTATTTCTAACTTTGGAGCTGATGTGCAGGAAATAACCTATTAGTAAAAATATGCAGCATACAGAGTGCAATATATACATATTAACATAATATTTTATTCCAACTAGTAAGCTCATTACAGGAAAACAAGGTTAATACACTTGGAATCAGATCTCATAATACTTTTCTGCTACAGCCCCTACACTAGAGAGCATCTTGTATGAACAATTGTCTTTTCCAAACATTAACAAAAAGCATTGCATGTTATTGAGATGCAGCATATATTTTCACTTCTAGCCATTTGTATAACTTCAAAGCATGAAGTAAGTTCACTGCATTCTGTAGCCAAAGCCAGTCGGACATGTTCAGGATACCCATGGACACTGTAATGTGCCACCCAACTTCGTATGTTAGGTGGCCACATTCCACTGAATGATGAAGATGGAACATGAGAAACAGAGTCTGCTACAGTGACCTATCCCACAATTTGCAATACAGCTCAGATTCCCCAATTCCCACCACTGGAGGTTTTTAAGACCAAGTTGGTCAAACACCTGGTTTACTTGGTGCAGGGGGCTGGACTAGATGATCTTTCAAGGTCTCTTCCAGTCCTACATTTCTGAGCACAGCCAAAGTAGTCATACTGTATCCTTTACCCCTGTATCCTTTATCCCAGGCACTGGAGATACTTTATCAGAGACTGTATCTATCTATGGTATTTATAGGGCCCCCATCACCATAGTGTCTGAGCACTGTAATCACATAATACACCTCTGAGGTAGGGAAATGCTATTGTCTTCATTTTACAAATGGCAAACTGAGGCACAAAGAAATTGTCCAGGATGTTGTGACAGAGCAGAAATTGAACCAAGGACCCGCACAGCACAGGCTAGTGGCCTGACCACTGACCCATCCTTCCTCACCTCTTTTTGCCAGCTCTGCTAGGAGCCAGATATATTCTGGTCTGGCTTACCTATGGCTTTCCTTTCCTCACCCCTTTGCTATCACAGGGCCCTCCACAGTCACAGAAGAGGGAGATTTTCCCTTAGAAGCAAATTTATTCTTGGTTAAGTAATTCTACCTGAAGAGATAAATTTGGGGTGTGCAATAAACAGTTAAATCACCTGGTATGGAGGACTAAACAAAATGGACACTCAGTTACTATGGTGATGACTACCATGTAATAAATACATAGTCAGATTGATAGATACATGGCTTCATGTTGTCCCACCATTTATAAACAATGTTGCACAAAATTTATCAATTTCATCTCATAAGAGTTACAGATCCACTTACAGTAGTTTCAGTTCACACCATTTCATGACCGTCTGGTTTTGCTTTGAATTTTTGGTGCATACAATCTCAAAACTTCAGACAAAGCCAGGAAGATTTGTAAGAGCTATCACAAAACCTGGAGGTTTTTTGGTGGTTTCAGCAGCAATTGCACTGCTAAGTTTTCACTGTTTGGATGGAACGTTTTGCCAAATCCCCTACTTTTGCTGTTTCTGGAATGCAAAGGCAGAAGATTCAGTGAAAGGTTCAAACAAACTTTGGCCAGTTTGCCTGGTAGGCCCAAAAATCTAAAACAAGTTTTGCTATTCAAGTTATGTACAGCTCTACTTGTGAGCTAAGCCATCTCTACTTTAAACCATGAAAATAGTTTTGCACACAGTTCTAAGATGTGTCTGAACAAAAATCGAGGAACTAATCACACTCAAACTCTGGATCCAGTTCACCATGACAACTTTGTGGATCACTCTTTGCTCTATAATAATAAATAATTAATAAATATTAAATAAATAAATATTAATAAATATTAAATACTAATACCCAGTGCTTATATAGCACATTTAATCAGTGGATCTCAAAGTGTTTTACAAAGGAGGTAAGGGTCTAAGCCAACACTTCCATATTTGTGAGGAATTTGGCTCCAGTTCCAAACTTCATGTCTCAGGCCCACCTCTAATTCCTTCTTTTCCCTGTCTGCAGTCTCTTTTTGTATGGTGGAGCAACACTTTTCAGTGTTCCATAGCATATTCAAAATGAGTTCCACCTGTGGTCTATAGCCAAGTTCTGCTTTTCCTTAGTTTCACAGGATTCTTGTACTCACAGTTTCATATACGGTAGATGTACCTGCTTTTCCTAGGGAGAAAGTACAGCAACAAGAAAATGCTATCAATACAGTGCAGCCAAAACATTTTTAAAAAAAGTTTTCAATGAAACTACAGAACATAATAGGAAATTCCTTTACAAGCCCTTGCAAAGTCAAGCACTCAAGAGTTGGGACATTCCAGAATTAGGATTGCTGTGCTCACATAATTCAGTCCTTTCTGTGTATACATTATGATACAGTCTTTAATTACATGATCTCATACTATTTTTTCCATGTGACTGTGCTCTGAGAATGAATCAACATTGTGTATTGGTAAGGCTGTTGACTGTAGGGCCCTTGCCTCATTCATTGCAGAAAGTTATAGGAAAACAGGGTCTTAACACAGAAAGTGTCAAGCAGGCCTAACTATGGGTATTGTTCTCTGTGCCAGTTCTAATACAAATAAAATTTTTAAATACAAGAACAATCTTAAGGCTGTAAAGTCAGGCACTCAAGTTAACAAACTACCAATTTAAGGCTGCCTTCAAAAACTTTAGTTCCACACCCTTGTAAGTATAAATTATGATACAGTGTTTAATTACATGGCCAAATACCATTTTTTCAACAGAATCATATTCCTTCCCATATATTCCTATATCCCATTCAACCATTTTCTTGAACTTTAAATTTTTGGTTACAGTCTAGATTCTCAGAGTTGCCTACACTCAATATTTAATTTAAAAAAAACCCAACAAGTAACATCATGAAAGAGATTTAAAGAAGAATTAGACACTATGATCACAATATGGTCACCTCTTGATTAAAATAACATTCAACACAGTAAAGCCTCTAAACTGCTAAAGAAAGGCATGCTAAAGATAAAGAAAACGACATATAGCTACAGCTTTATTAAGATATAGTCTGATTAAATATCAGAACGAATTAGCAGTCCCCAGAGCAAAGGAAAAGCACAGATTTGTAACAGGCGTGGCGACGCTAAGGTTCTCTGCATGTTCCTAAAACTAAAAAGTCTCTTTCTGAGCTTTGGCTATCTGACTCAATCCTGAATTAACAAATGCTTTACTCCTGTAGGGTTGGCACAGCCATCAGGCCAGTCTTCAAAGGTATCTGACAGTGGTTTTCACTCAAGTCCTGTGATAGAATAATCCCAGATTTCTCAGGCCACTAGGCTGGGAGATAGGATTCCACTGAAGGGATGAGTGTTGTCTAAGAATCTGAGCCTTATGCAAAGACTACAACACTCTATTGTTCTACGGAAAAAAGGAGTCAGTGACAAGCCATTTTAACAAGTATCTGCAGAAGATCAAACATTTCACCATACTTTATAGTAAAGCTAAAAATGAGGCCAGTTAGTGCAAAGAGGAAGTAATGTATCTTACAAACAAGCAACATGAACAGGTATAGAACAATCATATCTCATTAAACACGACTCCAGTGAATGGGATGAGGGGAGAAGAGGCCCAGATTGGTCTGTATTCATTGGATATTTTCAGCAAATTTTGCCACCTCACTATTCATCTCACATTTATATACAATGAAATGAATGTGAGCTTCCAATGTGATGCTATGACCAACAGGATTAGTGTAATCGTTAGCTACATAAACAGGAGATCAAAGAGCAGGAAACAGAGAGGTGATATACCTTCATATAGAACATTGGTGAGACCAATCGTAGAATCTTAGAATCATAGAATGTTAGAGTTGGAAGAGACCTCAGGAGGTCATCTAGTCCAACCCCCTGCTCAAAGCAGGACTAACATCAGCTAAATCACTGCTGAGTCCATTTTTGGCGTCCACATTTTAAAAAGTAATGTTGAAAAATTTCAGATGGTTCAGAGAAGAGCCACACAAAATATTTGAGTCTTGGAAAACATGCCTGATAATGAGAAATTTGAAGTGCTAGCTCTATTTAACTTATGGAAGAGAAAATTAAGAAGCAGCTCGATGATAGTCTATAGGTTCCTACACAGGGAGAAGATATTTGATATTTCAGGACTTTTTAATATAGGAGACAAGATCTCAACAAGATCCAAAGGCTTGGAGTTGGAGCTAGAAAAATTCTAATTGTGAATAATGTGCAAAATTTTAGCAGAGAGGGGATAATTAACCATTGGATAAATATTCAGAAATGAGGTATATTCTCCATCACTTGAAATATTAAAATTAAGACTGGATATTTTTCTGAACGATGCTTTATCTTTATGCTTTAGCTCAAACACAAAGTTTGTTTGGCTCCATTCTGGACTTACTGGGTGAAATTTTATGGCCTATGTTATGTAGGTCATATTAGGTTATCAGAATGGGCCCTTCTGATCTTAAAATCTATGAATCTCATCTTTCAGATTATTAATACTTACACATTAAAAAACAATTACCCTGGTTTTGACCTGTTTGAAAGTCTAAATAAACCATGAGAAAATAATGTGAAATAGTTTAGCAATTTATTTAGATAGTTCTGAGTTTTTCTGTCATAAGAAGTATTGCTAAATTATTTTGGTCTATTTTAAAAATATAGTCAAGTGAGTTATAGCTATGGTCAACAGCAGCAGAACACACCACTGCACAGGAAAACAAGGCCCTGATCCTGCAAAAGACTTGCGCATGGGCCTAATGTTGCTCACCACGAGCATTCCACAGAACATCAATACGAGTGCTCACAAAAGAAAGGTATTGTACATGAGCAAATATTTGTAGGATTTGGGCCTAAATTAGCAAAGTGACCTGACTCCCACAATTCTTCTCTGCTAGAGAAAAAGCAAATAGGTTGTGAAGCTCTTAGGGTAGGAAAAGACATATTGGTAAACAAGGGAAAGGGAGCCCTTTAGGGTTCCAGGCTGCTTTCATAAAAATTCCAGGAAGGGGTGGGGGCAGGTAAATAAAACACATGAATATTTGAACTACTTTCCCTATCAAAAAATATAGGAGAAGAAAACTGCAGAGATGAATATTTATGAAATTTTCTCTTTTGGTCATTATTTACAAAATTTTTCAATATGAGTAAAGGCAACTAAATTATACATTTTGAATAAATTGTATACATACCTAACGTCTATTAGTCATAAAGTGAGCCAGTTATTTTATATATGTAACAAGGTATCCATTAAATACTGCACCGATAAATCTCTACCATGCTCTTGGTTGGATTTGTGAAGGATTTACCACAACACCGGACAAATTGCCATTCTCTGCACCTACAATTCTAAATGTGTAATGTTTTTAAGGTTCAATCAAAAATAATCAAGATGTGGAAACCTAGTGTCAGAGAGGATATCAGAAACAGTCATTCACCTTTTTATACCTTCCTGTAATTATTCTGCCATTTGGATCCCATGAAGAATATTGATATTGAATTGCATGTATCTCAAAAGCAGTGTGAAATGAGCATGGCACACAATACTAACAAAATTTTAGTTTGCTACTTTCAACACAGGTTTGTACTGTACATAATGCTAATTTGTGTCTATATTTTATCTAGGAAGAAACAACAGCTCATTTAATTTGGCTTGTGAGGTTAGGAAAGACTACTTTATGCTTCTATAGCAAACGGGTAGAAGCAAATAATTTTCTTGTGATTATTCTGGTGAAGGGATTTGCATACAATTACTGAGATAATTTCAGTTCCTAGCAGGAACAAACACAGGATGAAGTAAGTGCTCGCCATATGATTAGACTAATTTATTACATCCCACTGAGGCAGGCTATATTCAAAGTAATAAACTCATGTTCAAGGCTTTGGTAGAGTGAATATATTTAATTGTCCCATATTAACTTTCAGTGTAGGAACTGAAATTTAAGAAAAATATGTAAATATGCAGGACATAATGTCAAACATAACAGGTGAAGAATATGGACATTAAAAACTGGAATTAGTGTGAATGAAAGGAGACCAAGACAGAGATCACAATATGACATGAGGAATAAATTTCACCAAGCTATTCCTGATACCAATGGATTGTTAATCTTGACTTGACGAAGTTTTAACTGACTTCACTCTTAAATGTTTGGAAAACACTACATTGATCAATCAATAACTGATCCAAAAATGATGTGGTCATAATGTTCCACTGTATTATGATTCTTACACAGAAAGCACAGGGAACAGTTTTCCCTCTCCCTCCCCATACCACTCACTTTTCTCTGCCTTGTATGACCTGACTTCTATCTTCTCCTCTTCATCCCTCTCTCTTTGTGCCCTCCCAGGGGCTTTCCAATTCTCTCCCACTCCCCACATAGTTTCCTTTTGCCCGTTTATTCCCCCATGACCCTTGCTACCCCTACCTATAGCATTTGTTTCGTTGTTCTTTTCAGAAATCTTTTCCATTGCTAGAAGGTTTGGTGTGCTTTCTCTGTTTTTTTTCAACAGCTGGCATTCTCTCTAGTGCTGCTGTCTGTCTCTACACTAACCACACACATAGGAGCACTAGAGAATGCCAGCTGTTGAAATGAACAAGAGCAAGTTCATTTGCTGCGTCTCTTCCACGCACAGTCCACACTGCGCTGCATCGAAGGGAAAAGCATTCCCGTTGACGCAGCGCTATGCCACTTACCGGGGTGGTTTTCCTGCGTCAATTGCTGGATTGACTGAGCGGGTCTACACAAACCACTCAGTCAATCCAGAGCAATCGATCTGACGGTGGCGAATTTGCTGACATCAGCGTGGACCCAGCCTCTAATTGGGTGTGAATTTTCCCATGTAAAGGAAATAAGAGGTGGATTTAAATATATAAGAGCCAATGACTGCTCAACAAGTTTCAAAGCCTTTATAATTCTTACATCATATACAGTATTATAATTCTGTTCACGATTTGGTACAAATAAAAATTAACAGGACGTATTGTGATCGCAGTAGAACCAGTATGAAACCAAGGTAATGTCACTGAAGATATAGGATTTGCTCCAGATTTGCACTAGTGTAACAGATTAAAATCATAATTTGTTTTGTTCAATAATTCATCATTTTTTTGGATGCCATTTAATTCCTCCTAGAATGATCCATGCTGCCCTCATCCTCAATGAACTTATGTGTGAAACAGCATTCTGTATAATATTGCTAAAAATTGCTCTGAAAAATTGCTTCCTAATGATATTTTTCATTTCTATTTTGGCTTCTTCTCCCTTTGCCCTTTTCAGGGTGAGGGTCAAGACATAATTTTATGTAAAAATATCTTAAACACTATAAATTACCTTAACTGTCCATTTTTCTCAAGAGAAAGTGAAGATTTGAATTTTCTAGTCTGCTTAACACTGAGAGGGAAATGCTGTTCCAAAGGTTACATGAGCACCAATCAATACTCCAGGGCAAATTCTTTGTGAGAGGCACAAAGAAAGCAGGAACCACATGCAGTTCCCTGCCTGAGGATTCCCTAGGTGTGTCAGATTGGATCTCAAGAAGAGCTCTGGGTAAGCTTGAAAGCGTGTCTCTTTCACCAACAGAAGTTGGCCCAATAAAAGATATTACCTCACCCACCTTGCCTCTCTAATTTGCCCTGTGTAGTAGAAAGTAAGAGCCTGAGACATGAGGCCTAGTATAACAGGCTGGGTATGAAGCCTGAGGCCTCAGATAAAATAGTAGTTGGACCCTGCTGTTATAAAGCAAAGTTAGCAGAAGTCAGGCTGTGAAACCTGCTGGCAAGTTCACAGAAACTGACAAGTAAAGAACTGGTATTGCAAAAACATACATTCCTAAACAAGTACTAGGCACAGAACACTCATGCAAGCACATTCCAGAGGTACCAGGACAACCCAGTACCAAGTATGGCACAAGTACACTCCCCAAGGATAACAAGAACATGCTGGACCTTCTTTTAGATAAGGTCAGGAAGACAGTATGATGGATAGAGATGTTTTGATTGAACCAATGGGTACAAAGTAAAGGGTGGTATTTAGACACGTCAGAAGGGTAGTATGTAACTTGTTTGTATCAGTGTATAAAAGAGAATTTCAAAGGGAGTGTCTTTGTCCAGCTGAGCAGGGAATGGAAAGTCCTGCCATTCACATGTCCATTTTCACAGGCATACATGTCCAATTGTAACTGTAGAGTCTACGGGGAGCTAACACCATGCTTCATCAGCAATAAACCTGACCTAGCGCCTTCACTACTGACACGGAGTGTGTGGAGTAATCGGGCAGCTTGATTGGCCTCTGCTGTCTCTGCAGCACCCAGAGAGAAAACACACACAGAGCCAACACCTGACAACACCCTGAAGACAGAAAGCTGGCATATTAGCCCCTACGTTCATCTCCGTGCAGATCCTAATGCAAGGTGCAAGCTGGGGGCAGGCAGTGTGAGGGAAGATACTGGCATGCACTATCCTCCAGCTGTTCCCAGCTGATGAATGGTGTCAGTTAGAATTGCCCTCAAAGAATGGAACAGGAAATGGGCATGAAGTAGAGTGGGGACAGGAGGAAGCCAGTGCATATATCCTTAATCACAAGCCAGAGGACAAAATGATGTGCCTAGAAGCCTGTTTTAGGAGTTGCAGTTACTCCTGCTACCCTCCCGAAGTTGGTGCTTCTTTGACAGAGCTTAAAGTGTGATTCTTTCCTGGAAAGTAAGTATTGAAATGACAGCTTTTTACGTAACAGATGAGAGCCAATATAGCTAATGGGAGGGAGTGAGATGGAATCTATTTCTTCTTGTGAATCATTGACACTGATTTTTCCACTAAGTTCTGATTACTGGGCTACATGATTACTTGCGCTTGCAGGGCTAAGCAATAGGAAAAAATACCCCTCAAAACAACCCAAACTGTTTTACAATTTAGGACAGTTGCTCCAGAAGACCCTGCGAGACTATCAATATGGGATCCTGCCACACCATTCTTGCAGCCAGAATTCAGAGTAGAACTGCACTCAAAGAGCTATATGTAGAAAAATTGATAGGAAAGTCAGCCTTGTGCTCCAGCCACTGACACTGAAATGGCCCAAGGCTGACTAGAAAATTGTGTCTCTCAGCCAACTACTCAATACCTCATGATGTATGCTAGGCAAAGTGCACTTATTGGCACTCCATACTGCACCTCTGAGTTTATTTCTCTTTACTGGTTTGTCAGTTACAAAGCACCATGCGTGCTCAGCAGTTACCGGTGGCTGACCATTACTCTCCCTTAGCCCTCATATGCCTTCGGATGAAGCCTCATGCAAAAGCTTCTTTGTATAGGTACTGAACATATGCAGAATACTGAGCAGTTGCACTTTGGCTCCCAGCTTTCGTTCTGGAGCCACATGATCAAACCCTAGAAGGAAAAGGCCTCGGTCTCTCAATATTCTAACACAGGACTATGACAAGTACATTATAAAGGACAGAAATCATTCTTCTGAAAAAGGAAAGAAATTGATGACTTTTGGCCCAATGTACAGTGGTAATAGAGATCGAACTACAGAAGCACTGGGTGTATAAGACCAGAAACTATTGCCTGTAACACATTTGAAATGTTTAATATATTCTTTTCTTTAACCCAGTACTAAAAGCAAGTAAAAGTCAGTAAGGAATTTACTATCTATTATATGGTCAGAATAACTGAAGATAACATCAACACAAGGGATAGCAGGACAATGATAGAAATCAATGAGGTAACAAAACAAGTGGAGCATGGGGGAGTACTTTATGTTTATCTGAGAAATCTTGTGAGTGTGAACTTCAGGTGCAATCGTCTGAGTTATGATTCCAGATTTGTCCCTGGTGTCACAACCAAATGATTTCAGCTGAGTAACATCAGGGATGAATTTGACCCATGTCCTGTCTCATCATTTGAGCTGCCGTGCGGTGACTCCAGTAAAGACATTCATGGCAGTAGAAGAAGAGATCCCTCCTTAGTTTAATTTAATACAGTAGATGTACTGTATTTATGAGTGGAAAATGTTCTACAAGAATCTGGCTGTACTTACATTTAGCATACTATTGATGATGGCATCTTGACTTGAATATCATTGAATGAACACATACAGACCTCTCAGTTTCATAATTTAAGAACATATTCTGTCAGAAAAAAAGGGGTTGTAATTACTTGATAAAATGTTTCTTTTAAGTTTTATCTCTATTTGAAAATAATATTAATGTTCACTGTTCAGATTTCCTCTCCATGGTAATTTGAATGAATATGTCGATTATTAGCAGAAGAGTCTTGTGAGGAGTGTTAATTCATTTTCATGATCAAAAAGGTTAGTCTGAGCCTGAGACAACTAACTAGAAATATGAAATCTATGAAATATATCTATCCATAATGTCCTGTGATAGGGAGCTTGGTTAAAATGTTATGGTCCTGCTAGCAGTAATTATTATTTATATATACATAATTACTGTAGTGTTCAGAGGCCTCATTGTGCCAGGTATAAACATAGCTGAAGAAACAACCCCTATCCAGAAGACCTTACAATCCAGCTGGATCCAAAAAAAAGGGGGGGGAGGAGATCAGAAAAGATTGTCAAAGGATAATGACATATTTTAAAAGCAGTTTTTCCATATCTATGCATTACCGTAAAAATAAAACAAGAATTTGTTTTAAAAATATGATTACAGAAATACTCAAGTAGAGTTAGTTATTCAAAAATGGAGGTTCAAAGCAGATACAAAATAAGACAATAAAAGAATAAAGAAATGTTTACAGCACAGTTGTGTCGCTAATTAACTTGACATTGTGCTTTGTCATATCTTTAGCAGTAGTGGAGATAGGAAAGTGCATAGAATACATCCTAGATAGTGATATTCACTGTACAGTAAGAATAAAATTCTATAAATATTGCTTTAAGTGAATATTAGTTGTGAACTATAGGACAAATCCTTTTTGCATTATTCTTCAAAGTACTCCCATTGACTTCAACGTGAACAGGCTTTGGTCACATATTTGAACTTTGACACAATTAATATTTAGGAAAGAGCAGTCAATTCAAAGACTCCTGAATGCACTGATTGGATGTGATGTTTTAAAAAGCCATTGCTACACTACTAGAAAAAATAATTTACAGTAGTATATATTCCACAATTAAGCACGTGTGTCACTGGTTTTAATGTGCCTACTCACAGACTTTTGCTGAATCAGAGCCATAATGTTGAAAAATTGATATTAAGGGTATTTATCGGTGTACATTGCAGGCCACGGTTTGAACCCAAAGGGTGGTGATTTTCAAAGAAAATAAAAATTCCCGTCTCTCTCTGTTAATGTATCTCTATATTTCTGAACTAAACGCTGTGCAACTTTAGTTATCAATGTTAAAAATGTATGTTTAACTTTCCAAGGCAAAGCTCCAGCCACAATGCAATAGCAGCCACCATCTCAAATTCTTGGTTAACTGTAAGGTAAAGACAAAGTCTAGTTTTACAGTTTCTGTCCCTTCCTATTCTTTGCCCATTTCTTGTCATAGGTTATTATTATATTTTCAGTGCATGTGTTGTGGTCTCTTGAGAATGTAAGCTTACTAAATGATCACAAGGTATGCAATCTATTAGCAACACAACACATTGCCTGCCCCTGTATTTTCTATTGATCCCAATTGTTCAGTTCATCGGCTGTTTTATACCACAGTATACAGATTGTTACCTATATGGTGTTTTTAGATCATTTTTATTAAGTGGAGAGAAGTGTAAAATTTACTATCCATGCACAAACTATTTTTTGGTTACCACAAAGTTCAAGCTACAAAAGAGGATGGGGTAAGAAGATGCATGTGCCTTCTTAGATTTGCTGTTAACATTTATACAGTCATTTACAAAAGCACGTTGGCACTGGTGACGATTCATGTCACCATGGGGATGATGTCAACAATCATAGTTTGTACTAAAGACTCCATAGACCAGTTGGGAAGAACAATGGGAAGAAATGGCCACAGAGCCATTTGCCTACTTGTGTTGATTGAACTGCACGTTGTTTCCATGTCAGGCATTGAGCTTCCAGATGCTCCATGTGATTATTCTTAAATTTGGACACCCACCATGCAATACGATCAATTGCAAGTTGCTGAAAGATCAAGGCAAAAATGTTAGTGTTGCATACATTTTGTTTTTAACGCCTGGTCTATGTTTACAGGGAAATTCGGCAGCAGTCGACAGGACTTATGCAAGTTACATAGAGTAGCATGCATAACTTATGTTGACTTCCTAAATCCTCTTCCGTGTGCCGTCTTCACTGCACTGCACTGATGGGAAATGCGTAACCATTGACACAGTGCTACACTTTTTGGGGAGGAAGTTTTACTGAATCAATTTCCGGATCAATTGAGCGGGTCTTCACTTCTGCACAATCGATCTGGATAAATCGATCTGACAGCAGCGAATTTGCCGCTGTCAGTGAAGACATACCCTAAGTGTCTTTGAAATGTTTAATCTTCCATGCTTAGCACTGCCAGAACTTAAAGGCATTGGTCAGGGTAGTAAAATGTGTGTGTTAAGGTTGGGGTGGATGTTGGACTAAGTGGAAATTCCTTGTTTGTTAGTTTGTTTTTTAAATGATTGTGCTGATAACTGGTGTTGTTCCAGCACCAGTCAAATAAAAACTCAACTCATCAGGGAGTTTTAGATATAATGAGGGGGCTTCTACCTCCTAACTCTTCTAAAATTATGTTCATCTCAGCACTCACACACAAGGCTGAAGACACTCAAATGCGTCTGTTGATCAGCAAGCTTCTAACATTTAAATAAAGCTGCTCTGCCTCACCAGTTTTCTCTCCATTGATACTGCACCCGTCTGGAGAGAGCTGAGTTATAAAAGCTAATCAAAGGCCAGCTGGCTTACCCAGCCATGCCTTAGTTATCCATGCCAAAATATCACACTTTACACAAGAGTAAGTTTAGTTCTCTCAGTGTGGGGCTAAGGGCTGTATATGCCACAAATCCAGTCCTAGTAAAACACAGTTATCTCCTAACTAGGACACAAACTTGGCTCCAAATTGTAGCATAGATTGGAGTTTACCTGTGATGTGTAATGAGACTAAAACCTTAGTCTGACTAAAGCTAATTTTTTTTCCAGAAATATTTTTATGTCAGTTTTAGATTTTGCATTTTTCCCTCTCCCAGCACTAACTATCACCTGCATATGATTCATATTCACTTTCACAGATTCTGGATGGTCACAACATTTCAGCTGTGATGTACTAATGATATGCTTTGGAGGGGTGTTGCATATATTTTGCTATCATGCATTAGAAATGTCTAAAACTTTTTGTTTTCTAAATAAGTATTGTTTAAAAAAAAAGGAATATTTCAAATAGAACCTAACACAGTACCCAATACATAGCTCACATTTCCAGTTAGAGTTTCTGATATTTTGATGTTTAATTTTCATACTAACACTCTGCTAATTTTATTTCCTTACAGGTAAGAATCACACACAAAGATATCCGCAAGTTTAGCTGCAAAATTTGCCAGGGATGCTCCTCAGTCACTTATAAGTCTATCTAAGACATAGTCAATATTTTTGCATAAAAGGGATTTTTAAAAGAACCTATTGCAGTCATAAACACCACAGAACATTTATAAGGGAGATGTTAGAATTTATTAAGGCTAACTTGCACCAAACTGACATTTAAGCATTCAGTTTGAATAGGCAACATTCTTTGTTGGTACAGTAACTTGCTTCAGGCATGCTTCAGGCTCGTATGTCTACTGAGACCCATGGGGAATTGATCTTGTGGTCTCATGCCACTCAAGACTGGTAGCAAAAAAGGTCTTTATGCTACAAGACAGTAATACTCAAATCTGAAAGCTATACTGTTCTTTAAATAACTCTTTGTATTTTATTGCATATTTCTACCTAAAGCCACATTTTCCATTACACTGCATCTTCAGCACTGCAAAGGATTTGTGCCCTGCAGAAGAATTAAAATGCTGACATGTTTTACATACAGACAACTACAGATATGCTGCCCCCATGTATTTAAGATGCACAATTAAAATGTAGTAATATACCAAACATTCCTGTATATAGAGAATGCCAATACCTTTCCTGGGATTTCCATCATTATTCTCAAAAGGCTCACTGGAAAGTTGCTTTTGTACAATAGCCATAATCATAGGAGGCAGCTGAGCAAACACTAATTCCCATAAACAGTGTGGGCCAAGTTAATTGGCAATTTAAATGGTGGTGTATGCTACATGAGGGGCATAAACTAATCAAGAGGCAGGTGTAAAATCCCTGTAAGGGGACCTAAGTACTGAATCTTGCACTAATTTATCATTCAGTGTATATGCAAAATGATTGTTTCCGACAAGGCTTGAGGGTGAAAGAGTGAGTATACCAGGAAAAGCAACACATAGGAGAGAATGATATGAAATAAGCCCACCCCAAATATACACGCCTTCCTGTGGGTCAGTTTTTCAGCTATACTCTCTTTTCTGCCTCCTCAGTGTGTGTATTATACATATGGTGGACACCTACTGAATGCCAAGTTGATGAAAGTTCCAGTATCTTTGTGCACTCACAGGCATTTACAGTTGTTTTCTGAACAACTTACCTGCACAAGTAATTTTCACTATCATTTCAATAAAAACTGAACTGGCACAGAGACTTAGTAGAAGTTATACCAACTTGTATTGGGTTCAAATTTGGCCCAGTTGCCCAGGACTAAGGTCTGATTGGTCAGTTGGGTCTTTCTTAGGCTGTCATAATTATGGATGAGAAGAAAAGGAAAACCAGTGGCTATAAACTGCTGCTGGAAGGGCAGCTGGAATTAGGGCAGTAAAGGGATTAAAGGAGCCAACAGGTGAAAGAAACTAACAAAAAGAAGAATAATTTGGAAAAAATGTTCAAAATAGTAGTAAATAGAGAACTGAATCACCACACTGTATTACTCCAATTTTATGCTGATGCCACTCCACTGAAACCAACCGAAATGATTGAAACCAACAAAGTAGCAGTGGCCTCATACATCATAGCATGCACCAATATCCTAATCAATGTTCAACTTATTGCTATAATGTTCTGCTTAAATATTTTTATATTTAAAAAACTAGAAAAGAAAACCACAAATTCTAACTATATACACCAAAATATAAAGTAATGAGGAACATACATAATAGACCGAAAGGAAGTAATCTTACATTCTTAATATATGTTATACATGTGGAGATAGCAAGGAAAAATCTCACTAAACAGTACATCTACTCATTTCTAATTATTCCCCAGAGTACTGATTTTAAACTCACTCTGAGGCTGAGATTAAGTGTTGGCTCAAGACTGAACAATCAAATTCAAACACATTCATGATAATCATATAAAAACTGTGACTGTTGCTTATTATACGGGCCTGGTATCTTATGATGAGTTAAAACCCTTATCCTTTTTCCAAAGACTTATTGTTGTTCTTGGATACATTTAAAAGAGCTGAATTATGAAAAAAAAGAATAAAACATTGTTTAGCTACTCAATCTCCACATGATCTCACACAAAACAGCTTTTTTGGGGGATCTTTTTCTTGAAATTTGAACATTTAGGGTCTGATTCTGCCACCGTTATGTGCTTTAGTCTGATCTTGCAATTGCTAGCATGTGAGCAATATGCTACATTCATACAGAGCCCCACTGATTTCAATGGAGTGGGTAAAATTTTCCTCAAGTAGAGCTTTACTGAAGTTAATGCGGTTCCACACAGTCTTCCCACACACATATTATCAACAGCAGGCTCTAGACCTAAGAGTGGAACCTTTCCCCACGAGCAGTGCCACTGAAACCTGCAACACCCAGGCCTCCTTTTTGACAGAGCCCAATCAAACTCCACTCCACTTACCACGATATATGACAACTAGGATTCAAAGTGACACAAGTGGGTAATGCCCACTGCATCCCCCAACATCCTCATATGGAGTAACAGATTCTTCCACTGAAAAATAAGTCACACAGCTAGGACACAGTTCTTAAAGGGGACTTTTCCTGTTGTTATTGAATCAAACACCTACTTTTTTAGCCCTTTCCAAAACAAGACACTCCAGGAGGATGGTGAGAAGAGAGAAATGCCACCTGCCTGGGTTGGATGAGGTTCAGGGAATGGAGACTACACTAGCAATGCAAAGTATTAAAACAATTAGGAAAAGAACTCCTGTCCCATAGTCCATTTCAGTGACTGCCCATCTCCTTACTCAAAAAGGCCTCACAGTGGACTTACTCTACTTCTAGAGCACAATGGAGTAATTCCCTTTAATTAGTGCAGTCATAGTTGAAAGAGAAGGGGCGGCACAATGGAATGCTGATTTTCAGAAGTTCACCTCCCCACACAAGAACCTGGAATCCAGTGAAATTTTTGTCTTTTAGCTGCCTGATCTTTCCTTTATCTAGATGGGCCTGCAACACGGCCATTAACACCAAAAAAAAAAAAAAAAAATGGAATCATGGAGAATATTTGTTCGATAAAGCTCACACTTATGCTAGACTCCAGCTGGAATATTCAGATTAAAATTTGCAAAGAAAAAAAAAAGAACAAAACAGGTAACAGTAAAACATCAGAAGTTAATATTTTGTATTATTATGTTATCATTAATACTAGTTTGCACCATTTTCATCCAGGGATCTCATTATTGTCAATATTAATTTGTCAAGCATCAACAGTGTTTGACACAGTATAGCATATAACATGAAATGCATTATTGTTCACAGAGGATATGCAATCCATGGAAGAAAGACAACGAAGATACAACATACCAAGAAGCAGAAAATGTCAAAATGATGCACATTTGTACTTTAAAAATGCATAGGCTTAAATTCAGCCCAGTGTGTAGGACCTGAACAAGACCCTTCATACCACTTAAGTTTTGCATCTGGACTCTCCAAACATGCAGGTGAGATTTCAGGAAGAGCTGTCATGCAGAGAGCTCTCTTTGTTTGTATGCTGTTGATGGATTCCGTATTAGTCCTGAACAAGCTGGTGAAGAGGGAAATTCTTTGGTTGTGCTAGAGGGGGATCTATTGGTGGTACAATTAGCTAGAACTAGGGGCAATCTTGTGCCTGTGATGCTGGAAGACTGCAGCCATTATTTCAGTCCATAAAATGAAGAAGTCGATGAGTAGGAGCCTCACTATGCTTCATGTTGGAAAATACATTCCTTCCTTCAGCCCCCACCTGTATAAAGCCCAATGGCCTAGCCCAATGGCTTTCAACCTTTCCAGACTACTATGCCTCTTTCCGGAGTCTGATTTGTCTCAGGTACCCCAAAGTTTCACCTCACTTAAAAATTACTCACCTTTACATAATCAGACATAAAAATACAAGTGTCACAGCACGCTATTATTGAAAAATTGCTTATTTTCTCATTTTACCATAAAACTATGAAATAAATCAATTGCAATATGAATATTGTACTTACATTTCAGTGTAGTAGAATTTCAGTAGAGCAGTATAAATAAGTCATTGTCCATCTGAAATTTTAGTTTCTACTGACATAGCTAGTGCTTTCTGTGTAGTCAGTTGTAAAACTAGGCAAATATCTAGATGACTCGATGTACCCAGTAGAAGACCCTCTTTGTACACCTAGTTGAGAACCACTGGCTTAGACTCTGTGTGTGTGTGTGTGTGTGTGTGTGTGTGTGTGTATGTGTGAAGTGATTTCATTCAATTTCCTTTCTTGCTGGGTTATTGCTGAAAGACTTCACTGAAGAATTGTGTTTTGAGTAGAGATTGGAATGAAGGGAAGCTATGCAGTTGGAGGGTACTAACAGCCGTCATCATCTTTGTTATTGTCTCTTCCAGCAAATTATGCAGCTGAAGTCTTACCTTCAATTTAGGGGGTGAAATTTGAGTTTTACCATTACTTTCAATGGAGCCTGCAATTTCCTCCTAGAATGTTTAACTTGTATTGTAGTCCTAAACCAGACTGCAGTAAATAGGACTACAATACATAACTTCAAACCCCACAAACAGAGCTTTAAAAATGGCAGCAACAAACTCAACACCAAGGGGTCAATTTAAAGTTTTAATACATTTATGAAACAGTAATTAGTATCTGTGGCTGACATGTCACCTTTGAGAGAAAAATGAATAATGCAGCTGTATATGTGTATATATATATATACATATATATAAATGTATATATAATCCATATTCCAAATTTAAAAAAACAACCCTCTATATTTCAGGATTATCACCATTTAAACAAACAAACAACCCCCCCCACCCATTTATTGCAAAGCATTTACTTTTAAAATTTTGGGGGGGGAATCTAAAAATTAAAACACGCGATGAATTACTTAAGCATCTTACCATGGCTGAATGTGTGAATCTCATGACAATCACATTTTAGAATCATAGATTAGGGTTGAAAGGGATGTCAGGAGATCATCTAGTTCAACCCCCTGCTCAAAGCAGGGGCAACCCCAACTAAATAATCCCAGCTAGGTCTTTGTCAAGCCACACCTTAAAAATTTCTAAGAATGGAGATTTTCCCACCTCCCTAGATGACCCATTCCAATGCTTCAACACCCTCCTAGTGAAAAGCTTTTTCCTAATATCCAACCTAGACCTCCCTCACTGCAACTTGAGACCATTGCTCCTAGTTCTGTCATCTACTACCACTGAAAACAGTCTAGTTCCATCTTCCCTGGAGCCCCCTTTTAGGTAGTTAAAAGCTGCTATCAAATCCCCCCTCATTCTTCTCTTTTGCAGCTAAACAAGCCTAGTTCTCTCAGCCTCTCCTTGTAAGTCATGTGCTCCATCCCCCTAATCATTTTTGTTGCCTTCTGCTGGACGTTTTCCAATTTGTCCACATTATTTCAGTAGTGAGGGGCCCAAAACTGGACACAGTACTCCATGAAGCCTGACCGCTGCCGAATAGAGGGGAATAATCACTTCCCTCCATCTGCTGGCAATGCTCCTACTAATCCAGCACAATATGCCATTAGCCGTCTTGGCAATCAGAGCATACTGTTGACTTATATTCAGGTTCTTGTCCACTGTAACCCCCAGGTCCTTTTCTGTTGAACTTCTGTCTAGCCACTCAGTCCTCAGTCTGTAGAAGTGCATGGGATTCTTCCATCCTAAGTGCAGGACTCTGCACTTGTCCTTGTTGAACCTCATCAGATTTCTTCTGTGAGAAACCTCCAATTTGTCTAAGTCACTCTGTATCCCTGCCCTCCAGCAGATCTACCACTCGTCCCAGTTTAGTGTCACCTAGAAACTTGCTGAGGGTGTGATTCACCCCATCCTTTACATCATTAATGATGATGTTGAACAAAACCAGCCCTAGCACTGACCCCAGAGGCACTCCGTTTGTTAGTGGCTGCCAACTAGACATCAAGCCATTGATCACTACCCATTGAGCCTGATGATTTAGCCAGCTTTCTATGTAATCCATTCATTCAACCCATACTTCTTTAACTTGCTGATAAGAAAACTGTAGCTGTGCTAAAGTCAATGTATATCATGCCCACCACTTTCCCCACATCCACAGAGTCAGTCATCTCATCGTCGAAAATACATCGTATGGTACTTTGAAGCAAAAGGGGTGGCCAATCAGACTCAGTACTCCAGAGATGCGATTATCTCATGAGAACCACACTCTCCTCAGAGTTGTTTTACTGCTATTTAAAAATCCCTATTATACAGGAAAAATTGAGCTTGAAGAGGAAGAAAATGGAAATTTGCAGCTTAAAAGGCAAAACAGTGGCTTCAGATGAGCTGCATGAGTCACATCCACTAATCTTCCACACTTTTGAATATTCACTAACCAGTCAAATTAATGCTGATAAAAAGTCCCTTTATACAATCTAATACGCTGAAAAATTCATGCCTAGTTACCTAAGAAATATTTCTAATTCCCACTCAGGCTTCCTTCTGAGTTTAGTAAAGCCTTAAACTTCCCACTTTTACAAATATAAAAGAGGGAAATCCCACTTTTTTTTTCTGACAGATTTTAATGACGAGCTAAACTGTTAATGTTGAAAAGGAAAGTATTTAAACATATACTATAGGCAATCCTCCTGATTTGCACTTGTTAAATATATCTCTATATTAAGATGGTGCACATACTAAGAACCAAATTCTGCAGTCCCTGGCTCAGGCCTTAAATCAGCAGTAGGTCTCCTGCACTGGGGAGGGTGACGCAGGAGGCACACACTTTTGATGTGCTGGAGTCCACATTTTCTCTGTATGCTCACACATTTGACAGTAGAAGCTAGAGTGCGTGGATTCTTACCCTGCTATGTGAATTTTCTGGAATTCTGACCCAGATCATGTGAGTAATAAGGTGGTCTTTGCTTATGTCAGTGAGATTGCTGGATGATATAAGGATGATGGGAAGGAAAGGTCTTGGGATAGGTTGCTTTCTAATTATTCAAATATATTTGGATGTTTTGGGTTAACGGTTAACGGTTAGATTCTAATGTTCTTTTTATAAACATTCATTTTGTCCTTTAGCAAGTCCCTTGGTGCATATTTTTAAACAATCCTCTCTCTCTCGCTTTTGCCTTTTGACTTTTGCATGCATTTAGTTGAAGTTCTTTATCATCTCCAGTGGTGATGCTGCTTAGCAGGCTTTGGTTTAGGGGTTCTGGGCCATATATTAAATCTCATTGGTTTCCTTCCCTAAGTGAGGAGCATCTTGGGGAGGTCATGGGTGTTTGAGTCACAACATTCTCCAATTAAAATACACTGGGAAGTTTTAGTTAACATTTACATTTACCACCATATATAGTTTCCTTTATGGATCTCTTTGCATATATTTTAAAACATCTCCCTCTGATTTTATATTTGAGCTTTTTCCATGTATTTAGCTGTTAATCATTTCAAGGGGTGAAGCTACTTATCAGGCACTAATTTAAGGGTTTGATGCCAAACATCAAATCCTATTGGTCATCCTCCCTAGATTACGTGGGCCTCCCATCTGGGGAGATCAAGGGGCAAAAGAAGTTAGGCCAGATATCAGAAGGTCAAGGGTTTAGATCAGAACATAATTTCCAGTGCATCATCATGATCTGTGACGTCAAGATAAGACAAGATTTCCAGTGATGTTATCATCCTTCTCCCATCCATGATTCTCTTTGACAAAGGCTAGGTTGTCTCCTGTGGAACCCCAATAGTTGGACTTCTATTCTCAGGCCTCAGCTCAGCAAGGTTTTTAAGTATGTTGGCATTAGTGCAACTACTCATGTACTTGAAGCTAGACAAATGCATAAGAACCTTGTTCACAAAGGGCCTTGACCCTTAGCCTATCTCCAAATTTCTTATGAGAATCATGTACATATGTGCAAGATTCATTATGCCAAACAAAGTAACTGGAAAGTTTTATATTTTTTTATGCCCACAGGCTCTAGTTCAGATTAGAAACCAAATTAAGTTTTGTGCTATCAGAACACAAATATGTCTAAAAGGATTAACATCTCTCTCTAGCTTCATTTGCCCCACCCCCCCTTTACTAAAAAATAACCATGCTGATTTGGTCTACATTTTGTATTTTAATTCTCAGACTAAAGAAATGTGCAAATTTGAAACTTCAAAAATAGCATTATAATAGAAATGCTGTTATGCTACAGTGGTATGAACAACCACTAATAATTGTATTTTGAAGCACTACAAATAAGGGAACTTGAACCACACCAGATTCCATTACTATTTGCTTTAAATCTGCTCTATATCAGAAAAACAACATATTATTTTTCAGCCCTTCTTTGAGTATCCTCTAATCCCTGCATATGGGATAAAGCAAATAATTTGAATACTCTGCTGATTTGGCTGGAAAATTTTCACATGTAAAAAGACCAATAATAAGCTAAGACATAAAATGTCCAAAAATACATTATTTATATTCCATTTTCTCTTTTTATTTTCCCATTATTTTCTCTTTTTTCATTTCAGGGGATTAAAAGTGAAATAAAATGATCAGTATCAATGTGGTACATCTCAATTTTGGCACTAGCTCATATAGTGGGCCTGACAAATTGGCTGTGGTTTCAAGACTTTTTATAGCTCTCATTATCTTTTACTGCTATAAAACAAAGGGGTTTTGGAAAAGCAGCAGCAGTCCTCTTATATATCATACTCTAAATGTAATATGTTTACCGCTAACCTGTATGAATAGTTAAATGCAGCTAGATCTGGGTGAAATGTTTCCACCAAATATTTGTTGTTTTGTTCAACCCAAAACAATTCACAAATGCAAATTAAGTTCAAATTCAAATAGCTTTGACTGAACTAAAAAATTTAAACATTTCAGCAATGTCAAAACAGTATGTTTTGCTTTGACCTGACTCAAAAATTTTTAATTTTAGGCTTTTGTCAAAAGTCAAGGCATACTGACAAACACCAGTGGAACAGAAGGTGAAGGAGGACCCTTATGACTTTTATCCCAGTGGTTAGAAGACCCTCCTGGGAAGCGGAAGACAAAGTTTCACTATTAAGAACTCCCACCTCTGATTGGCCAATAATGTCAGCCTCCATCTTGCACTTGTAGCTTCCTTTGTCCCTGCTTCCAACCCAAAGAGCTGATGAATACAGCCTCCCTTTTCCATAACAGAGCCAAAGAAGTTCTTCTATGTTGAGAGTCCTTGCATTCACAGAGAAGTGGGGAAGATATGGGGTTGAATACAGGCAACTCAAATATATTCACATGTATAATGAGAGAGCGACATGCAGATCCTTTATAATTGTGACTTTCTCTGCAACTGACTCAGCATTTCTCTGCCTATGCCGCAGCATAAGTCCTGAACCTTCTCCCAATGCCTCAAAGAGGCTATCAGGAAGGGGAATGAGGACATGACACCCGTAGAGATCTGGAAGCCTCTGTGATTCTGTTATCTAATATTTCACCAGATTGGAAAACACACAATTTTCCTTATCACCTACTTCTTCAGGGGAGTCAGATTCTAGGACCCACTGGTTTTCAAAAAAGGGAAAAATATCTGTAACCTTTTCAGATGCTCCCCAGCCAAATATTTTGTTTTAGAAGAATAAAGTATCATTTGTGGCACGTAATCCTGTTTGGATTAAGACATCACTGTAATAGTTGACAAACAATATTGGAAAGATTCTTTGATTCAAAGTTATTTGTGTAAAAATCATTTATTGATCTGGAATCTGCAATCACACTTACTGAAGCAAGTATAATTTTACTGCAGATATCGACGCTGCCCTTCAGCCCATCAGATGTGGAAGCCCTGGGTCACTGCGATTCCACCTTTTCAACTGCATGCTGAATAAACTAAAAGTACAAAGCATGCTGTTAGACCAGCAGCTAGCAGAAGCAATGGCTATAAGGAGTGCTGGATTGATGTAGCTATTTCTCTGCTGTGCAACAGTATCATTCAGCAGGATTGTTTGATACGGATAATGGACTCCTCTCAGCTCCATATTCTGCAGATGTTCCCAGGCATTTCAAACCACTTATGTGGTAGGGCAATGTGCATAACAAAATGATAGTATGGAGAAACTAAGGCCTTGGCATTGGCACGGGTGGAGCAGAAAGGCAAACAATGCTATTGCCTGATGATTCCACCTCCAGACCTACCAAGAAGAATTTTCAAAGCATGGAAAAGACAACTAGATCAACAACCCCTCACTTCTGCACTGGAAACAAATTAGTGAATGATATTAAAAAGGACATAACACTACATGAGAATGGAGGGCCACCTGGGTTTCCTCATCAATTAGCATTTGACTATGTTACAGACCTTGCGCAACGTTATACAGGAAGTCTATGATCACAGGCCTCCTAGTCCAGTGCCCTCACCATGAAACCATTCTTCTCATGAATATCTTTTTTCTATAGTACATCATACACTCTTAGCTGTATTCCATATGCACAATGCACAGTGGTTACCATTAAAACCAATATTTGCCCATAGTTACCAAGAATGGTATATGAAATAACTGCAGTAATCAGATACCATTCTGTGGTAACTGCAGGCAAATGCTGACTCTTTAAATGATGACCACTCTAATTAGTATTCAACAGGAATTAGTTTACCAACTCTTGGCAACTGGCACTGGTAGAAAATACCATTCAGGGGTAGGCTATGATTTTGCAATTCTTCTGACAATGAGAGAACACAAGGTTCAAACGGCATAGTGCCATGTAAACCAATTACACATGGGTAGGGATTTTCAAAAGCATTTACAGCATAGGCCCAGTTCAACCCTAGTGAAGTTAATGGGAATTTTACTTTTGATTTCCAGGGCAACAGAGTCAGGAGAACACTGAACTTGTCTGAGAATTCTTTTGCATTACCTGCTCTTTAGTGAGGTCCTGTTCTGCTTTTGTCTTTCCTGGTAGCAGTTTAACTAGGTAGCACTACATTTTCTTGCTGTACCACCCTTTTTCCCAACTTGACTGTTTTCTCATAGCACTGAAATCCCTGCCTTTAAGTGCTTCACACAAATAGTTTAAATGGAAGTCATCACAAGCAGTCATTTATGTCTGCATATGTTGGGAGTGAGGTATTCCTTATTCACAGAGGGCTCGACTGTCATACACTCACTCACATTGATGTCAAAAGAGCCATTAGAGGAATAGGTTACTATTCCACATAAGTAAAGGTATAAAAATCTGTCCGTAATTGTCCAGTTCTGTCACTGTTATGCATATGGAGTCATACTTTATTCTACAAGCCTTCCCCTGATTTCAATGGGACTATTTATAGAGTAGATATTCTGCTGTGTGAGTAAAGGTGGAGGAATTTGGCCCAACATAATGTACTAGTGAAACAGGGTAAAGCTTGTAAAATGAAGCCCTGAGTACTCTGACATTCCACTTTTTTATTTCCGCTTCTTGTTGCTCCAAATTCTTTCAATTCTGTAGAGTAGATACTTTCAATCTTGAGTTTTGCCTTGATGTGTGTGAAGTCCTTTATTAAATCTATTTCCAAAAAAGAGTCAGATTCCTAAGATTTCCTCTCATTCCCCTTCTCTTATCTCCTTCTACCAATCCAGTCCCAGCCGAGTGACTCCAAATCAAAGCCAGAACAAATGTGTTGACTTTCAAATTACAGCACTGCAGTTGCTCTATCACGGAAGAATTGCAGTTGTGCCTGCACTCTAGTGCCTTCACTTTGTGTTCAGACAAGTGTCAGACAGTGTCTAGGTCTAATAGTGACACACGAGCAAAATGGTAAGAATAGGACTTCTATGTATGAATGCATATTCCATTTCTTATTTAAATGTCCTCATAAAGCAGATTTTTGTAAACCCATGAACCAAGTATCTTGAAATTATGGGGTGGATTTCACCACAATCCCAGGGTTAAAAATGCCTCTGAACTCCAGGGATGCTTCCCTAATACTAGATCTGCTGGCCATCTTGTGACACCATTTATAAGTAGGTATAAACACATCAGCATCTCCCTTCCTTATTTTGCTCTGCTTCTCACTTAAAATGATCTTAATGCAAAAACAAACTAACAAATAAATAATTAAAAATAAAATAACCACCTCCCACCATGCTTTATTAATGCAGTGCCGAAATATACATTTTAAACATACAGAAGTCAGTTACTTGAAGTAACCACAAGAACAGCTATATATTAAAGCACTGAAATTAACACCTACAGTACTGTTAACATTAAACTATACTAAATGCCACATATGTCCAAGGAGGATGAGTTATGATCACTATAGGAACTATAACTTTGAATTTTCTGATGTTTGCACCTTTATAATCTCACTCAGAACATTGTATTTTTGCATTGATGTTTTGGAAGACCTATGCTAAGATCAAAAATGTTCTTACATAATAACTCAATTAATAATACCATGTCTCTAATAAATATATTTCTGTCAGGGTTTACAACAGCATTTGTTTTTATTTGCAAAGTTTTATGCCAAATATGAGATGATACAGTATTCAGAGGAAATAAGTAAAGAGCTGTCTCCTTTGGGGAAAAGATAAAATGATACAAGCAACATGTCAGGAATAATTATTTTAATTCATATCATAAACACCATTACAATACATGCCCACCAGAAAACCTAAAAGTATGACATTCAGTGAATTGAATTTAGCATTGTCATTGTAGAAGCAGCCGAGTAATAAGCTTTGTACACAGCCCACAGTCACAAAATTATCCAATTAAAGCACTTGTGAAATAAAAATTAGACTCTGAAAATCGAGTCTGTATTCAAGAAAATATTAGTCAAGCATCCTCTCCAAAACTTTCCAGCTTGCGTTACTTGCATTGAGGCAGGAGATAGCATTACGGTTACATATAAACAATCACTGAATGAATTCATCTAATCATAGTTATACAGAGAGGAGCTTCAGTATTTCCTTAGAACTAGATCATGCAGTTAACGTGAGCCCTGAGTAGGGGAAATAAAATGCTGCATTGCCTCAGGGGCAGAAATGTGACTCAAAGACACAATTTAGTCCATGCTTCCTCCTTGTTATCAGGAGAAATAAGCTGTGCCAGACCAACAGCTCAGCTGCCCTGGCCAGCATATTGTGGGGGAAGAGCCAAGGATCTGTCCAGTCTCTGCCCCACCTACTCATTCCCAACCCACTTGCACGGGTGAGGAGTAGGACCCCCAAGGTGACTGCTTCCCTTCCAACTCCATACACAGTGATGTGACTGACCTTGTTTCATACTCTTACTCATCTCCACAGGCACATAAGCTCACATTGGAGCCATTAGCTTTGGGTGTTTGTGTATCCATCAGTGGCATGGGGATATTTCCATGCAGTCAGATTGTCCCTGGCCCTTGTGTGAATACATAAGGGGAAGAAGAGTGCAAGAAGCCTTTTATTTCTGCTTCCTTGTGTACCAAAAACCAGAGTAGTCCCAATCCCAGAGCTCACTGGATTGCAAGTACAGTCCCAATCCCATAGCTCACTGGATAGCAAGGATTTTGGCACCCATTGCACCAAAAAGGATGTGTGGGGAAGGTGAGGGGATATGAACTCCCCAAAATATTGCACTCTGCACAATACCCTGCACATAATGGAATAAGATAAGGGTTCATTTCTGCTCTTGCTTAGGACTATGCATAGCTACCACAGTCTAACTCATGAAGGCTATTCCTTTTCTGTTTCTCCAGTTACGTAAGGACAAAGGAATATCTATATATTATATCTATATAATATCTATATATTATAATTACAATATTGTAGTAATGACACTGTAACTAAGGTTGAGAAAGGTCATTATTATACTCAAATGACTCCTCTCTCTCCCACTCTCCTCTCCACAATGAAGTCTTGGCATGTCATTAACTCTTTATGGGAAATAATTGTTTTGTTTACCCAAGGAAAATATAAGTTAGGTCAAATGATCAGCTGGTGCAAATATATGCATCTTAATTTAAATCAAGAGAATTTTCCTTTTTTCATCTATGGCATTATCCATTGTTGAAAATGACATCCTAAGAATACACTGAACAAAGTCCAGTTTTAGCAAAATGGCTTTCCATCTAAAAATGGCTAAAACACCCACCACAGTAAAAATTCTGTATTTAATTTTGTACTTTTTTTTGGGGGTGACAGGTGGGGCAATTTATTGTTTACCATTAAAGTACGATGTGACTGACACGAGACGTGTCATTGCCACTGGCATGCTGTAGCTCAAACACAAGCTTTTGGGCTAGATGCTTGAATCACTGGGTGAAATTCTATGGGTTGTGTTGTTGAAGGAGGTCAGACTAGACGAATAGGGTGGTCTCCTGTGTTCCTAAAATCTATTAATTCATTTTAATTTAAATTAATGTTCCTGGTATAAGGTGCTGTATTTTTTCACCATTCACATGGCTAAAGAAACATATTTCTTTACAATTTAATGAAGAGAAGAGGTAACAAGAAAGAGGATTTCAAATCTGCCTAACAAAAAATACAGAGCAGAACTTTGGAATTTTTAAGAAAGGGAATAAAAGTGATCCGGGTAATTATAGGCCTGTTAGCTTGACGTCTGTCGTGTGTAAGGTCTTGGAAAAAATTTTAAGGGAGAAAGTAGTTAAGGACATGGAGGTCAATGGTAATTGGGACAAATTGCAACATGGATTTACTAAAGGTAGATCGTGCCAAACCAACCTGATCTCCTTCTTTGAGAAGGTGACGGATTACTTAGACAAGGGCAATGCGGTAGATCTAATTTACCTCGACTTCAGTAAGGCGTTTGACACGGTTCCGCATGGGGAACTGTTAGTTAAATTGGAAAAGATGGGGATGAATGTGAAAGTTGTAAGGTGGATAAGGAACTGGTTAAAAGGGAGACTACAGCGTGTCGTGCTGAAGGGTGAACTGTCAGGCTGGAAGGAGGTTACTAGCGGAGTCCCTCAAGGATCGGTTCTTGGACCAACCTTATTTAACCTTTTTATAACTGATCTTGACACACACAGCGAGAATGTGTTAATAAAATTTGCGGATGATACGAAGCTGGGGGGTATTGCCAACACGGAGAAGGACCGGGATGCTATTCAGGAAGATCTGGACTACCTTGTACACTGGAGCAATAGTAATCGGATGAAATATAATAGTGAAAAGTGCAAGGTCATGCACTTAGGGATTAATAATAAGAATTTTACATATACGTTGGGGATGCATCAGTTGGAAACGACGGAGGAGGAGAAGGACCTTGGGGTATTGGTTGATAACAGGATGACTATGAGCCGCCAATGTGATATGGCTGTTAAAAAAGCAAATGCGGTTTTAGGATGCATCAGGCGAGGTATTTCCAGCAAGGAGAAGGAGGTGTTAGTGCCGTTATATACGGCGCTGGTGAGACCCCACCTGGAATATTGTGTGCAGTTCTGGTGTCCCATGTTTAAGAAGGATGAATTCAAACTGGAACAGGTTCAGAGACGGGCTACTAGGATGATCCGAGGAATGGAAAATCTGCCTTATGAAAGGAGACTCAAAGAGCTTGGCTTGTTTAGCCTGGCCAAAAGAAGGCTCCGGGGGGATATGCTTGCTATATATAAATATATCAGGGGGATTAACGTTAAGGAGGGAGAGGAATTATTTAAGTTTAGTACTATTATAGGCACGAGGACGAATGGGTACAAACTGGATATTAGGAAATTTAGACTAGAAATTAGACGAAGGTTTCTAACCATTAGGGGAGTGAAGTTCTGGAATAGCCTTCCGAGGGAAGTAGTGGGGGCAAATGACTTATCTGGCTTTAAGACTAAGCTTGATAAGTATATGGAGGGGATGTTATGATGGGATAGTTTAATTTGAGCAATTGATTTTGGATTATCGGCAGATAAGTCTGCTCAATGGTCTGTGGGAATGCTGGATGGGATGGGAACTGAGTTACTGCAGAGAAATCTTTTTTTGGGTGCTGGCTGGTGAGTCTTGCCCACATGCTCAGGGTTTAGCTGATCGCCATATTTGGGGTCGGGAAGGAATTTTCCTCCGGGGCGGATTGGCAGGGGCCACGGAGGTTTTTCGCCTTCCTCTGCAGCATGGGGCATGAGTCGCTTGCTGGTGGATTCCCTGCAGCTTGAGGTCTTCAAATCTCACTTTTGAGGATTTCAATAACTCAGTCATGGGTTCGGGGTTGTTATAAATGTGTATGGGTAGGGTTTTGTGGCCTGCCTTGTGCGGGAGGTCAGACTAGATGATCATATTGGTCCCTTCTGACCTATGAGTCTATGAGTCTATGAGTCTATGGTCAGCGCTACTCAATACCCTTGACCAATAACACCAGCTCTCCTTATCTTTTAATTTTTGTGTCCATTTCTAAAATTGTAATGTGTTAACCATATTGAAAGAAACCAATATAAGGAAATAAGGAATGGATGCATAAGTATATCCTGGGATGAATAAATTATGCAAGACAACCAGGGCTGCTGATAACAACTGCAGGAGCTATGGTTTTTTAATATTGGAGGGTGTAATGGGCTCTTCCAAACAATGGCTAAACGCCTGACAGAACAAATCAGTGCTTCTGGTACCATCAGCTAATAAAAAATTCTTCCTCTAGTTTACCAGATAAACCTGCCTCTTTGGAAGCCAAAGTGCTAATTTTGGAATTGCAGTTGGTATGGATTCCTCTAAAATGAAAAAAACATCAAGAGGATGTTTGGTATACTTGGTTACTTACCTAAATGCTGAACTGCAATACAGAGGTGTCGGTGATAAATATATGTTTCCGGTGGCTCCCAAAGAGAAAAAAAGAAAAAATGGCAGGGAACATCCTTTGGTGTTATTTTTTTGGCCAATGATCCCCCACAAAGTAAAAACAAACAGCAAATTTCTGAAAAGGCTGTGTATATGAGTTTTTGCTTTGTCCTGCTGTTAATGTATATAGTTATTGTGACTACCCATTTTTAAGCCATTACCTCAAAGCACTTTACTTTGAAATCTAAATTATAAGAAATATTTATATTAACTAGAACTCGTGTGTGGGTATTTCTGCTTCACATAGTGAAGAGTCATAATTTCCATATAATTAAAGAGGTACTTGCCACAACACTCCAAAAGAATAGCCTGGATTTTCTCTCTATATCCATGCAGAACCTCTCGATATATTTCACCTGGTAGGGGGAATCAGCCACTTCATTGGCACCATTTCACTCCCCTTTAGTTCCTGCAGACAGAGCTCTGTTGGTCCAGGCTCTATACAATATGTTGGATTGGGTGTCATATCCTATTATGGGGATGGGGTGGGGAAGGCAAACCTCACAATTGGTGACAGAATGTGAAGAAATACCAAAAAGGGGAACCTCATGGAATTTTCCTCCTATTGAGACCCTCTCTGAGGGTTTTTCTGCTGTAGGGGATGACTTGAACCACTGTCAGGTATCTTCAGACAAAGTTCAAAACTGCAACAAAGTCTACCTTTGCCCTTCAATGCCACAACCCAAGTGGCTAATCAACTCAGCACCCTGCAGATAAATAACTATGGTCAACGTCCACCCCCACCACCATCACAGCAGCAAATGGTTTTGTCATCTGGATCTCACATTCCTCCAGCACCAGCAAATAATCTGAACAGTCCTTGTACTCCACCCTCGCTGCCTCCAATGGCCATGCAGGATGGGATTCCTAGATCTCTATCATCAAATGCCAACTTGCAGCAACATCCAGGACAACCCCCAGTGCCTGGGTATCATCCACAGCATGCCAACTATGGCCCTCAGATGGCTGGCTCTCAGCTCTCTTATCCTGGTACCTTTCCTGGGGGTCCGGGACAGCTTGCTGGTCCACAGCAGAGGAAGCTTGATCCTAACTCCATCCCAAGCCCAATTCAAGTAATTGAAAATGATAAGGCTTCCAGAGGAGGTCAAATCTATGCTACAAACATCAGAGGTCAAGTTCCTCCTCTTGTCACCACCGATTGTGTGATCCAAGATCAAGGCAATGCCAGCCCTCGTTATATTTGATTTGATTTTGGAGAAGCAGAGAAAATGTTTTCCACTTGAAAACAAGAGAAGCAAACACATAACATAAAAATAATGAACAAAGTGTAACCAAAATACTATTAACATATAAGGTAGTGACCTAACTTATCTTTATAAAATAAAAAGTAGAAAATATAGAAAAACAAAAACATCTTACTGTTATTATTTATTACTTAGATTGCACTCCAGCTGTGCTTAGGTATTTCAGAGGAAAATCAAAGTGACAGCATCCTGCACAATGAGCTTAAACCCTGAGGTTAGGTCATGTCTATACACAAATGCAAGGAGTATGGGAAATAAGCAGCAAGAACTGAATTTATTAATACTTAAGCTAAATTATGACTTCATTGGCAACACAGAGACTTGATGGGATAAGTCTCATGACTGGAATATTGGCATACAGAGGGATAGCTGCTCAAGAAGGACAGGCAGGATAACAGAGAGGTGGTAATGTATTATAGATCAAGGATATATATACACTTGTTCTGAAGTCCAGAAGGATTTGAGAGGCAGACCAATGGAAAATCTCTGGGTAAAGATAAAAGGAGTTAAAATAGGGGTGATGTCATGGAAGGGGTCTGCTGTAGACCACCACATCAGGAAGAGGAGGTGGATGAGGCATTTCTAGAATAACAGAAATATCCAAAACACATGACCGGGTAGAAATGGAGGAATTTAACTACCCAGACATCTGTTGGGAAAAGTAATACAGAAAAACACAAGATTTCCAATAAATTCTTGGAATAAGGCCTTGGCAGGATAAAGTGTCCAGTTCTGGGCACTATATTTTAGGAAAGATGTGGACAAATTGGAGAGAAACAAAAAATGATAAAAGGTTAAGAAAATCTAATTTATGAGAAAAGATTAAAGAATACGAGCATGTTTAGCCTTGAGAAAAGAAGACTGAGACAAGATCTGATAACAGACTTCAAATGTGTTAAGGCCAGGGCTGTTATAAAGAGGATTGGGATCAATTGTTCTCTGTGTCCACTGAAGGTAGAACAAGAATGGTATTACTCTTCAGTAAGGGAGATTAGTTTAGATGTTAGGAAAAGCTTTGTAACTATAATGATAATTATGGTCAGGAATCAGCTTCCAAGAGTGGGCATGGACTCCCTCTCACTGGAGATTTTTAAGACCAGGCTGGACAAACACTGATCAGGGATTCTCTAGGTTTACATGGTTCTGCCTCTGAATAGGGAGCTGGATTTGATGATCTCTTCAGGTCCTTTCCAGCTTTACATTTCAATGATTCTATTATTCACATGGTGCCCATAATAAATGTTCACGGATGCTTTGTGTTCCTGAAATAGCAAGTGACATTATCCAGAATGACTAGTTAATTTGGTTTCAAATCTCCATACTTTTGATGTTCACTAATTACTAACTATTATGGACCATCATAGTGAGTTGTACTTCAGTCCATCAAGAGCCTCATTGAAGTCTATATTGCATAAAGGTCAATCGAATTACTAACAGAGTAAGGTCTATTCAACGTGAGAAAAGTTAGGAAAATGTGGTCCTGTACAATTAAACCATGCCAGACCTGATCTTAGGAAATTTCTCTCTGAAATGTATGTTTATTTCTCATATTCATTACTTTGTTCACTAGCTGTGATACTTTTATAGACTATGTCCTGTGGCAAACTGCCGGCTACTCCCTTGTGGGTCTTGCACTTTTGCCTCTTGTAGTGGGCCAGGGCGTCGCTGGTTACCCTGTCTCCTCAGGGAGCGGGGTTGGGACTAGGGTCCCACTGTACTCCGTTCGTCTCCTCTTCACAACTCCACATAAACCACTGTACTCTGTTTAACTCCATTCCACAACTCCACACACACCACTGTACTCCGTTTGACTCCTCTCCACAACTCTACACACACTCCTCTACTCAATAGCACAGCACACCTACTCCTCCAGCTCATGCACTATCTCTCAGGAGCAGAAGGTTTTTATCAGGCACCTGGATGGGCCTTAATTGCCCTCTGGTGCCCCTAATTGCCCTCTAATGACTCTGGCTACTCTACAGGAAATAAAGCCCGGATCATTCTAGAACTTACATACTGCCCTTCCAGTACTCTCTTACTGCCCTCTGCCCTTGATATACCACAGTCCTTACTCTAAAACTCTGAGCACAAATTATCATCCATCCCACTTACTGTGAATAACCTACAGACAAGAGATAGAATGAACATCATTATTTTCTACTGGAAGTTCTTTCCCTCTCAATTGATCCTTACAAATATTTTGTAGGGAAGGCCCATGTATATGCTTAGACATAAAATTTTTAAATTATTTTTTGCCAAGAAGACGTTTGAAAATAGCAGCCTAAAAGTTCAAAAGTGTTCAACAATTTTGGGTGCCCAACTTGAAAGACTTAAAGGATCCTTATTTTCAGAGGGTGGTTGCCAAGGAGGAACTATTAAGGTGAAAAACAAAAGCACCCTAAATCACTAGTAGCTTTTGAATTTTTAGGCCAGTAACTTTAAATCTCCTATGATGTATGTCCTGAATAATACACTTGTATAGGGGATGTATAGGAGCAAGTTTAATACTTGCTAATACAAACTTTAAAGGCTTCTGAACAGCAGATTGTTTACCAAACACCTGAATGAGCTATGAAAGAGAATCTCTGGTGTACCAACTGACAATATTTGTTAACTCTACTTTTAATGTTATCCACAGTTTTTAATTCAACATAACTTAAATAGATGGCTTTCAAATGGGATGGTTAGCATTTCTGAAAGCAGTTCAGTGCTTGTCTTGAAGGATCCAGCCTCTGCCAACTTTCCACACAAATATTGACCTTTGTGCTAAAATCTAAGAATCTACCACAGGAACTGTACTTTAAGCAATACAGACATAAGAGATCCTATAAAGACAATGGAATAGCTGGGGAAAAGGGTTCATCTCATTTTGAAACTTTATATAAAATTTTTCAAATACTTGCCACTACAGTATTCAATTTTTAGAAGCACCTATTGCTATATCAATACTTGTAGTTGCATATTCAAAATATCTGCTTGTTGGCACACCAGAGGAGGAGGGAGGCTTAGTTAGACATTTTGCTCTTTGCATTGGACAACTAATTACTTGCTATAGAATTTATGGAACCTCTAGTAACAAACATTTGCACATATCATCCCATTTCTCCAGATCATAAACATACAAAGAGCATCCTAAATTTGACCATGAAAAATACAAGTAGTGCCATGGTTTGGGCACTAACTTGTCCACTGTAAAATATTTGAGTAGGTATTCTACTCTGCTGTCAGTGAATAAACAATACTTTTGACCAATTACACCACCTGACATATCAGACACTTTCACAAAGCACCGTGAGTGCATAGGTACAATGTTGACAGGTGACTTAGAAATGACCACATTGTTCTTTCTTCTTATCAGTCTATATAAAATCCATCCTTGGTTACTCCCAAATGGGATATCTTCATCATTATAAAAATAGTTTAGTGCTTAGCTTGAAGGATTTGACCTTTACCATTTTCCCACACAAACACTAGCCAGTTTAACTGGATGAGGAAAAGATGAAGAATCTTCCATGGCATCATCTGAAGGTAAGTCTCACAACTTAATACTAGGGATCATTGAAGCTGATCCATTAAAGTACATTTTATTGGCTTCAACTGGAGACCTAGAATGAACAGTTAATTGCCCTAAATATGTATCGTATTTCTCTTTACTTCGTGTTTTCCATAGCTTTATAAAAAATTAATTGATTTGATGCCATCCTTCTAATGCAAAGGTTAAAGCTTTCATGATTTACTTTCCAATGAGCAGTTTACTTTGCTGGGATTTCTTCTCCATAGATTGTCCTCAAATGCTGAGGCACATCCTCACCTGATGTAAACTTTAATAGCTCTGTTTAACTAAATGGAATTATGACAATGTATACCATGTGGAAGTAAAATTATGCAGGCCTTAAACTTTGGTTAAGAAATGTATGTCTTATGGGTAAAGGGAGGGGGTAAAATAGAGAGTGAGAATGTACTGAGAAATGTAACTGTGTGAATCAAAGAAAATGTTTGTGCTGCGATTCGCTTGTGTCTGTAACCTTGACTAAATGATAAGAAGAGTGAATGCTGTAATTCTAACCTTGCTATAAATATATGTTAAAATCTGCCAGAGGGCGGAGACCCTTTACTGACCAGAGGCAACTCTTTCATTGGCTCTCCCCCTGCATATGCTTGTGCTTCATAAGAATAATAAGAGTCTCTATCTCTAATGAGGCTCAACTAAAAACGCAGAGTGAAGCCTCGTTTCTTCCACAACCAGTTGAGGATCTTTCCATCTGATCATTGAGAAACCATACCTAAAGCCATGCAACTCTGAAAAAGAGGATCTATGGCTGGATCAATGAGTCATATACATAAATAAGATAAACATCAAATTGTTTAGGAACACAGCAATTGCTATACTGCATCAGACCTGTAATTTACCTCATCTACTTTCCTATCTTCAACAGTGGCCAAAGATGCTTCAGAGGAAGGTCAAAGAAACCCCACAGTAGGCAGTTATCAAGTAATCTCTCACCAAGACAGCTACATCCTAATCTCTAATACTTAGAAATTAGTTTAAACCTGAAAAGTGGTTTTATATCTCTTCCAATACTTTTTTTGTTAGCATTAACTATAACAACTCTGAATGTTCCTGGTATTCATATAAACATCCAGCCCTTCTTTGAATTTTAATATTTTCTTGGCCTAAATGACATCCTATGGTTAATGAGTTCCATTGTCTAATTACACATTGTGTAAAAAGGTTTTTCTTATCAGTTTTGAATTTGCCGCCTTTCAGTTTCATTAATTGTCCCCTGATTTCTGTGTTATGAGACTGGGAAAACAGAAACTATTGATCTATCTTTTCTATACCCTTCATTATTTCATATAGTTTTGTTTTTCCTCTTATTCATTGTCTTTCTAAAATAAACGTTCTCTCTGCATATGAGAGTTTTTCCGGCCTTTGATTATTCTCATCACTCCTCTCTGAACCCACTCTAATTGTGCAATATCCCTTTTCAAAATGGGGTTACCTGTCCTACACATAGTATTCTAGATGAGGTCTCACCATTGATCTATCTTATATTCTATTCATATAAAAGCATTATTTTTTTCATATTATTCCTCATACCTAGAATAAGTATAAGGTTAAACCCCTCCACTTCTCTCTTTTGGTTAGTCACTGTTTCAAACAGGGTCTCTTTGGTATTTGTTTTCCACAAGAACATTTGTAGGAACCTGTAACTTTGTTAATGAGGAAAGACTCATGCAAGTAATATCTTATAATGTGCCCTACAATTGGCAATGCTTGGATTTATCTCAGTCTTCACTGGTAGCGAGTTTCTCCGGCTATGCCACTCCACCAATAATGCCCTATCTCAATTTCTACCCCAGGGACTGTCATCTTTTGTCACCATAGTCTTAATTTAAGTCATTTTCTCTGGAATGTTTAGCTTTTCAAATACCCTGTCTTTCATTAGTAATAGTATCTTTTTACCTTATTACTCACCCAAAGTAGCAGTTTGACCCTCCTATTATGTTTTTTTCCTTCAAGATAACTGCAACCCAGTTGGCCATTTCCATTCTACCTCTGAATAAAATGCTCCTCACATTTTGATCAGTCAAAATTATGTTTCAGTATGCATTGAATATTATCTGATTTTAGAAGAGAAAATAAAAATATATAACAATTCTTCTGCTAAAGAAAATAGCCAAATACCATCTAAATACAAGCAGGTCCAAGAATATCAAGGGGAAAAATAAGAAAAATGTATGCGTTAATTAATAAACCTTGTAAATTAAGTGTCAGACCATAACCTCTAATATATGGTCTGTATCAATGCATAATTTTAAAAAACCGTTTTGTGTGAGAGAGCACAGAGATGCAGTTTTAGAGGATTTCACAGCAATGTGAGTTGACCATCAGAATTTAGAATCTGGATCTGTGCACCTACTCCAAAATCCACTACAATTCATCAGTTAGGAAATTTGATAATTGAACCTTAGAATGCAGTCATCCAGGTTCACATCCAGCAAAATATCTTAATCTGACTAAATCTGAATTAACTCTCAAAGATCAGTAACTTCAAAAAAGAGAGCATTTCAGCAAGTTTCCAGTGTGCATTTTCTTAATTTGTTTTACATCCAGCAGTTTTTGTCAGCAGTTTCATAGCCTTATATGATCCTTTGTAAAACGGCAAACCACTTTGTTCCAATCATTAAACTGAAAATATCTTTGCAAAAGACATATATACCTAATATATTTTCTTTGTACTTCTTCAGTGCTCTTTCCACAGAGAAACCTTGTTGAATTATAGAATGGCTTGGACTCGCAACAACTTTTTCATTGTTCAAGCTGTGCCATGGTCCACATAGAAATAAACATCACTGTAACAGATTTGCTTCATATTTTAGACAAAAAAGGCTTGATTCTGGTCTCATTTTTCACCACTGTAACTCCATTGACATCAGTGAAGTTAATCCTGATTTATTTCATTGTAACTGAAAGGACAATCAGGCTGCAAAAGTATTCAGAGATTGGTGAACTATACTAGAGGCATCCAATAAATTGAATACCAGTCTCCCTAATATTTTAGGAGGCCTCCTTTCCCCTATTTAATTAGGCCATGATTCAGCAAGGCACTTACATGTGTACCTAACTTTCAGCACAAAACAGTCCCTTTTAATTCAGGGGGATTTTTCTGATTAATGTTAGTTGCCAGTACCTTGCAGAATTGTGGCCTTAATCTTTTTAAAAGGAACTTTTCATATTGTGACGGGTCCCCCTGGGGTGCAACGTGGGACCAGGTACTGTTGTGCCCCATTAACTCCCTAGAATGGGTTGTCTCCCACACTACTTTGCTAGTGACAAGCAGCAAACCTCTCCAGGCACTGTTATTATTCAGCCCAACAGTAGGTGGAACCCCACACCCCGCTAGATTCATGAATGCTCTCAGAGCCATTCACAAATCTCAGAGAAAGGCACCAGCCTGGTCACCCCAGCTCCCTGCTCTGTACCCTGAAGTTACCCTGTCTTACCTCAGTCAGAAGTCTATGAGTAAGTTTATCACCCGATTTGCCCTTCCCTCAGTATGGACAAGATACACCACCTTTTGTTACCAGCTTTTGTTTGTGTGTGTGTGGGGAGGAGTTCAAACACTTAATTAAAAGAGTGTATTTCAGTGAAAAATATAAAACAGGTAAATTAACTACAAAAAAGGTGGATTCTAAATGAGTATAAGTGGCAGGCATAAGAGAGTAGAGATAGGTACCAAAGAAAATAAAGATAAACAAGCAATCTAAATCTTAAACCCCTACTTTTAGGCAGCATCTAGATTAAGCAGTTTTCTCACCACACTTTAATGTTCCAGTTCTCACTATACTGGCTTCTCTCAAGGCTGGGTACAGTCTCTTAGTGTTCCAGCATTTCTGTTGCTTTCAGCATGGATGGGGCAGGAGAAAGGACAAGGTCTGTAGCCTCTGTTCCTTTTTTTATATCTTTTAACTTTATGTGGCCACTTAATACTAGTCCAGGCATGTCCAGGTGGGCCCTGCTGAGCCAGAAGGTTGCTCAATCCCCCCGTGCAAGTGAGCCATAGAGTTGAGCAATCTCTATTGTATAGCCTTGTGCATTGACATTGTATTGTAAATCCTTTGTTTACAACTCCTTTGATGATTGATGGTTGCTGAGCCCCTCCAGGAAATGGGTGCTTGCTCTGCTGTTATTAGCAAGCTTATAACATATTGTAATAACAACAAAATCTTATAACTTGATACATACTAGCAATGTGCATATTTTGACAGCACAATGGGTTTTAATACATTATGACCTGTCATTAGATATCTTACATAGCATGCTAAATATGAATTATTACAACCATACAGAAATGATGATTAAGGGGCTTACAGTATGCTGCTTTGGGGTAGAGTGTGTCACACATATATCATGTGTTCTGCTATAGAATGACATTAGATGCTTTCATATAAATTTGCAGCAGACCAAGTTTCCTGAGCCTATGACAGGAGAATAATTCTTCACGAATGTAAGAGTGGGATAGGAACATTGACCATGAATATTTATGAATTTGTGCTTGCTGTTTTCTATTTTTATAAATCCATTATATCTCACCAGAGATCTTTAATACAGCATTTTCATTTCAAATATCCCACTTGAAAATTCAAATGTATGTAAGTTTCAAATTAAGGCCAAATTAAATTAATATATTGTCATGTATAATATAACAATCCATTCAGGGACAAGAGAGATAATAAGCAGATATTCACTTCTGTTAAGGTGAATGCTGAGATTTTATTGTCTGAAGAGATAAAAGTGACCAACACAGCATCAAAGTCAATATTTAATTGTCTGGACAATGAATTTTGAGGATGACCAAAATATGAAATCAATATGCCAGGCCTTGTCTTATCATTTACATTTATGCAAACCGAATACTCAGTGGGCATAAAATGCTTTCAGATCAGAAAGAAAGTACTTTGCACTCTCTTTAAGAGGTGTAAATGACTGTACAAGATGCAAATCTGAAGAGAATGAAATACAAAGGCTGGTCTACACCTAAAATTTAGGTTGACCTAGCTACATCACTCACACATGTGAAAAATTTCATGACCTGTGCAACCTACTTAGGTTGACCTAACCCCTATTGTGGACAAAGGCAAGTTGACAGAAGAATTCTTCTGTTGACCTAGTTACTGACTCTTGGAAAGATGGATTAACTACGTCAATGGAAAAACATCTTCCATTGATGTCAGAATCATCTACTCTACGGTGACACAGCAGCAGTGCTGTAGCTGTGCTGCTATAGTGCAGACATTCCCATAGACTGCATCTTCACTAGGAATAAAGGGCTGTCTTAACTTTAATTCATGTTAAAATTCAAGTGAAGGCAAGGAAGTTTGTTGTTTTCACAGAAGTTAGTGGTTGAGTTATAGACTAGTCTCCCCATATTCTTTAACTTGACCTGCTTAACTTGAGGACTTTACCTCAAGTTAAGAACACACCTTTTTTATTTCCTTAGTGAAGACAAATCCAGAGTAGGAAAGACTCTGGACTACTTTAAAGTTAATTATCTCTGTGATGCTGGTAAACCAGATGCCAGCTCCAGCCAAGAACGTAGGCATCAGCTGAGCACTTACAAATTCATAGCTGGAAACCAGAGCACACTGGAACCACTCTGGCCAGCTGCTCTCCACTTGAAAAACATTAATTCTAAATGGGAAATTGAAACTAAAGATCATGGGGAGAGTGGGAAATCTGACTACTGCTGACAAACCTGACAGGACTCATAGATTTTAAGTCCAGAAGGAACCACCGTTATTGTCTAGTCTGTCCTCCTGCACATTGCAAGCCTCAGAACCTTCCCCACCCATTCAGCCAGGGACCTGTACCCCATGCTGCAGAGGAAGGCGAACCGCCCTTGACCCTCCCCCCCAAGGTCTCTGCCAGTCTGACCCTGGGGAAAATTCCTTCCCACTCCCAATATGGTGATCACTTAGCATGTGAACAACACCCACCAGCTAGACATCTGGAAAAGTATTCTCTGTAGTAACTCAGAGGCCTTCCCATCTAGAGTCACATCACTGGTCATTGGAGACATTTTCTACTAGTGGTTGCAGATGGGACACATGCCACTGTAGGCAATCTATCATACCATCCCCTCCATAAAATTATTAAGCTCAGTGTTAAAACCAGTTAAGTTTTTTGCCTCCACTGCTCTCCTTGGGGAGCAGTTCCAGAACTTCATTTTTCTGTTGGTTAGAAACTAGGGCTGTCAATTAATTGCAGTTAACTCGAGTGATTAACCCAAAGCAAATTAACTTGATTAAAAATATTAATCGCGATTAATTGCAGTTTTAATTACACTGTTAAACAATAATAGAATACTAATTTAAATTTATTATAACTATTTTTGAATGTTTTTCTACATTTTAAAATATATTAATTTCAATTAAAACACAGAATACAAAGTGTACAGTACTCTATATTATTTTTGACTACATATATTTGCACTGTAAAAAAGATAAAGGAAAGAAATGACATTTTTCAGGTGACCTCATACAATTGCAGTAGTGTGATCCCTTTATTGTGGAAGTGCAATTTACAAACATAGATTTTTTTTTGTTACATAATAGTACTCAAACAAAGAAATGTAAAACTTTAAAGCTTACAAGTCCACTCAGTCCTACATTTTGCTCAGCCAGTTGCTAAGACAAACATGTTTGTTTATATTTATGGGAGATAATGCTGCCTGCTTCTTATATCCAATGTCACCTGAACGTGACAACAGACATTCACATGGCATTTTTGTAGCTAGTATTGCAAGTTATTTATGTGCCAGATATACTAAACATTTATATGCCACCTCATGCTTTCACCGTCATTCCAGAGAATATGCTTCCATGGCAAGTTATGCTTGATAATGATCCAAAACAGTGTAGACGGAAACACTTTCATTTTCATCATCTGAGTCAGATGCCACCAAAAGAAGGTTGATTTTCTTTTTTGGTGGTTTGGGTACTCTAGTTTCTGCACTGGAGTGTTACTCTTTTAAGACTTCTGAAGTATGTTCTACACCTTGTCCCTCTTAGATTTTGGAAGGTACTTCAGATTCTTAAACCTTGGGTCAAGCACTGTAGCTATCTTTAGAAATCTCACATCAGAACCTTCTTTGTGTTTTGTCAAATCTACAGTGAAAGTGTTCTTAGATCAAACAACATGTGCTGGGTTGTCATTCGAGATTGTCATAACATGAAATATATGGCAGAATGCAGGTAAAACCTCACACGAGAAAACATACAATTCTCTCAATGACTTCAGACACAAATTTAATTATTTTTTTTAATGAGCATCATCAGCATGGAAACATGTCCTCTGAAATGATGGTGGTGGAAGCATGAAAGGACATATGAATATTTGGCATATCTGGCATGCAAGTACCTTATAGTGCTGGCTACCACAGTGCCATGGGAATGCCTGTGTCACGCGGGCTGCATTACGAGGGGGGGGCATTTGTGTTATTTGACCTTAATATGTCAAAATCATAGTGATTCATGTAAGACATACCATGTCAGGTACTGTTAGAAAGGTTATGATATGCTGAATAAGATGATAATATTTGGGTTCATGTGTAATATGTGTAAGGAAAGTTATGGAGATCTTTGATATCCCTGTATTTCAAACTGTGCCGTGGAAGACACACCCCAGACAGAGAGGCGGCAGGACAATAGCTTGCTTAATAGCCCATTCAAGGCCTTATCAGAAGCCAGAGGCCCGGGAAGAAACTAAAGGCATACCTGAAGAGTTACCAGGATTGGCCCATGTGACTATGGACTCCATTCGGGTTCCTGTAAAGTTCCACAAGCCGCATGACCAGAGGCAGAGGGTATATAAGATCAAACCACAGAAACCATTTCGTCTTCGTCTTGGTCTTTGCCTTGTGTCCTTGTTCCTGTCCAGCTGCGGACACACCTCTGGATTAACACACTATGCAACTGAACTGAAGGACTTAGACCCATCCAGTTACTGGATGTACACCAGAGGGACTATACAAGCCTGCAACTCCACAATTGTTCTAGAAACCTGATGTATATGGACTTTTAAATCATCTGTATGTATCTGATTGCTTTAAGCCTTTAACACTTCTCTTATTGTTTGTTTTTCTTTTATTAATAAACCTTTAGTTTTAGTTACTAAAGGATTGGCTGGCAGCGTGGTATTTTGGGTAAGATCCAAACTTATAGTGAACTGGTACTGTGGCTGATCCTTTGGGATCAGAAGGAATCTTTTAGTAAAGAGCATAGAGTTAAAGCAACTGGTCTCTTTACTGGACCTAGTGTCGGTTTTGGGAGCCAGAGACTGAAATGCAGTAAAGGGGGCTGTGTGTATTTGCACAGTGGCTTCTTGATAACCAGTGTGGGGGAATCAGAAGCACTGTTTGTGGCTGGTTGGGAAGTCTGACTGCAGTGTCACCCACCAGTGCTGGGAGAATTTGCTCTCCTTTTGCGGCCTGCCCTGACCCTGGCATTATCAGTGGGCTACCCTGGGCACGGACGGGTTACAGCCTGTTCTCACTTTCAAGTGATATTGTATAGAAGAAGTGGGCAGCATTATCTCCCATAAATGTAAACAAATTTGTTTGTTTTAGCAATTGGCTGACCAAGAAGTAGGATGTATGGACTTGTAGGCTCTAAAGTTTTATACTGTTTTATTTATGAGTGCAGTTATGTATACAAAACCTCTACATTTGTAAGTTGCACTTTCATGATAAAGAGATTGCACTACAGTACTTGTATGAGGTGAACTGAAAAATTCCATTTCTTTTATCTTTTTAGAGCTCAAATATGTGTAAAAAATTATTTAAAGTGAGCACGGTACACTTTGTATTCTGTGTTGTAACCGAGATCAATATATTTTAAAATGTAGAAAACATCCAAAAATATTTAAATAAATGGTATTCTATTATTGCTTAACAGTGCAATTAAATCTGCAATTAATTGATTAGTTTTTTTAATCGTTTGATGGCCCTATTAGAAACCTTTTTCTAATGTCAAGCTGGACCTTGTTGATGACCAGTTTATATCCATTTCTTCTTGTGCCAACTTTGACCCTTAAATTAAATAACTCATCTCCCTCCTTGCTATTTATCCCCGTGAAGTTTTTATAGAGAGCAATCATATCTCCCTTCAGTCTTTGTTTGGGTAGGCTAAACAGGCCAAGATCCTTAAGTCTTCTCATGTAATGAAGGTTCTCCATTTCTCTGATCATCCTAGCAGCCCTTCTCTGCACCTGGTCCAGTTTGAATTAATTGTTCTTCAAGGAAATAGCATAGAAGTGTCTTCATAAGTCACATGACTGTTTTTGGCAAATCCTGATTGATGTCTTTTTTTTCTTGTTTACAATAATAATAATTATCAAACCAAAATGTAACAAATTTAGAGAGTGAGGAAGACGTTATATTTAACTGCTTGAAGTGAAATAGATGGGAATGCATTCTACATTCTTTGTTGCATACTAAAGTTTGACATAAAAGAAAAATAAGTAGGAATAAAGAATTGAAAAGATTAAACTGAAAAAAAGTTTCAAGTCCTACTCTGTCTATAGATCCCTTGGGGTCAAACTGTCCAATGTGGAAATCTATCTAATAGGATTTTCTGCTAAGCAGGCTTAATTTTATATTTTCACCCTTAGCCAGGGGTGCGATTTTGGAGCTTCATATGCTGCCTCTTTGCTACAAAATGAACAGAAGAAGCAGGGGAATCCAAGGCCTAGTATCAGGTGGCTCATTTTTATTTCCTTAAAATTACAAACCTTTCACACGTAATTAAATACAAGAAGCACATGAGAGATGAACTGAGAAAAAAGATGAAAATTCTGTCAGTTTCAGTGTCATGTGTTGAAAAACTTTCCTTAGCCAGGCCCAAAAGACCATGCATCACTTGACTTAAATCTTGCCCTCCTCCACATGGTGAGGTCCTGGCACTCTGAGCTGCACTGGGTCTCTTTGCTCCTGCAACCCTGTACCACAAGTTGTTCTGGTATCATCACTGCCTCTATGGAATACCATGGAACTCCTTGGAAACTGTGGGTGTGTAATAGGGGAAAGGCTTCTGTGACATGGTGTATAGATCCCATGAGCCCTGAGGGTCAATGCAGAGCCAAGAAGAGGTAAGTGGTGTACAATTACAACTCCTCTGTAAATAGGCTTTCTCTTCAGAGTACAAGAGGATGGGGGAGGGAGAGGAACTCTGTCTCTGAGAATCCTGATGAAAGAATTTGGGGATTATCTGATGAGGTTACCTGCACTAGAAGGGGACTGGATTCAATAACCCAGGAGGTCCCTTCCAGTCCTATTTCCTATGATTCAAGATGACACATGAGCTAAAGTATGCTATGAATGGCTGGGGTGGCCCTTGGGGCAGGTAAAAGAAAAATCACTGTCGTTGACTGCATCAAGTCCCATCCCACCCACCCCCCCCACCTTGTCCTTTCTTTTGGACAGAAATAGGCCCAAACAGATGCTTGAGACAGAGGAGGACATTATGTGGGATGAATCACGTCTGCAACACAAAGAAAGAAAACTACGTTCCTTTGTGACCCTAAAATAAATTATTGGTGGCATTTGTTAAAGGGTCAGCACTGACTGAGGGAGGCACCCGCCTGAAGGTGTCTTGCACGGTCTGTTTCTGAAATTCTGTTGTGTTGCTGGGAGGTCTGATTTTTCTTGGAAATGTCAATTTCAGCAAAATGCGTAGCACAGAGCAAAAAAATAAGCTTTTTGTTAAAGGCAAATGATACAATTCTGTAACAAATGAGAGAGAAGGCAAAAATACACAAGGCTAATGAATACATTAGCACTGAAGCACTGTAATTTGGGAGTCACAGTAAGTATGTATATTTCAAGTAGTAGCAATTATTTGGTTTTAGTCAGTCCATCCCATTTGCTCCAATCTCTCCTCAAATCATTCAGTTGTTAACCTATAGCAGGTTTGTCTTTCCATTTCCCACTTCAAAAATCAAGGGCTCAGTTCTTCACTGCATCCATGGAGGAAGAAGGTACAGATAGAAACTCAGCTGCAGCTTCCTGATCCTATGCTGCCTGGCCCCAGAAGAAGAAGGGGAAGATGGGAGCCTGCTCTAACTTCTACCACTAGTGTAAAGTTGCTGAAGGACTTTACATCAGTTTAGGAGAGGTCTGGTGAAGCTGTGATTCCCTGTACGAGAGATGCATCTGGAGGCTGAAGGGAGAGCAGGGGGAAAGGAACCAGTGCTGTGGCCTCCGCCACCTTACACTTGCACAATGGAAATTCTCCACTGGCCATGGATGCAATTAATCCACTTTTCAGCAGCTGCACAGTGCAACATGAACTGGATTATCTGGCCTTCCACTTTTTAAACGTTCAGAAGCAGTGAAGGCAAAATGGTAGCCTGTATAAACTGTGGGGTTTGCCTTACACTTTTCAGTTGATAGCAGTACAGTATATGTATTCTTTCTCGCATCCTGGACATCAGAAAAATGACATAATAATGGAAGAACTGCACATAGGGATATTAGAATTATATTACAGATGTTTTATACCATGTTATTAATTCTCTGTACTTGGCAGAATGTTTAAAAATTGGGAAGGGAGACTTACGGGCAAAATGTCATTATAGCTACAAAGGTGGACAGGAATCAGCAAATGGTTCTTTGCAGACTGGTCACTAGGGATAAGGTATAGGAAAAGAAATGTGTGTTTCACATCTGATTGACAAGACCAAAGAATAGTACTCAGACAATTAATTGGTTAAAAAAGGTGTCCGAGCAAGCTGGCATTTGGTAACTGAAGAAAAGCCATATGCTGATGTTTGGTCTCTATATACATAACAGATGTCTTTTTCACAGGTCAAGCAGAGAGGGAAGACAACTGATTTAACAGCTAGGGATATGCAGAGAGAAAGAGCAAAAAATTGGAGACAGTCCTGCACACCATGCATATTTCATAAATATATGTGTAAGAAAAGCATGGATAATCCTCTCTATAGTTCTTTTCACAGGTGTTTATGCTTTTGGCATTGGCAGTAATATTTTATATCTACAGAGCAGATGTGCAAACTAAAATTCTCTTGCACTTACAGAAAAATAATTATCCTTTATGTTGACTTACAGCTGCTCTAATCATCCATCAATTTTCCTGTCCACTTCCTCAGAACTTACACTGTTTAAGAGGGTTGTTTCACACAAAGCTTACTGAAGAACTGTCTATTTTCCAAGTTGACTTTGAAGAACGATTGGGGTGACACACTGGCTTCATTTAACAGTGTTGGTTGCTAAATAAGAAGATTGACAGAAAGTGTAAATTGCAAAAGTTCAGAGAAGATGCTATATGGTAGTCAGCTACCATAGTGCTCTGAGAGGAAAGACAATCCTGTGATTAGGGGATTGCGCTTGGCTGTGAAAGATCTGGGTTTATTACCCTGCTCTGCCATGGACTTCTTGGAAGATCTACTGGTGAAAAGTGCTGCCTAAAAAACTGCCATTATCAGCGTGATGTTAAAACCTAGACACAGGATAGTTGATGGGCAAGTTAGATTATAAAAGGAAAAAAAGAGATTTTATCAGTGCAAATGAGAGCTTTTGTTTTCTCCTTCTGTTAGTAAAGAGAAGTCTGGAATGTGTATAATGGCAATGCCACAAAAGAAGAGTTGTCAACATTTCCTAACACTATCTATGGTGCAAAATTTTTCCTCTTAGAATAGGAATGTATTGAAGTGTTTCGGATACCAGTGTATCCAACTAAGAGGATGCTAGCTGTGTAATTATCGAGACATAACCCCGTACAAAGCAAACTGTGATCAGTACCGTTAACTGCATAAAACCTGAAGATAGATAAGTCACTCAGGGCATACTGAAAGCTGAAATTAGGTCCACCTTGGAAAATGAGAACTCCTACTAGTATATGTGGATTTATCAACCATGGGAGGGTTTTGGTTTAAATATTACTCTATTTTTTTAAATGGGTGTTTACCTGAATAAGTATAAATCACAAGATCTAGACCATGGTGCAGGACAGTGAAAATGAGGTTTTTTAGCTGTTTTCACAGAAACTGGGCCTGATACTCACCTGGTGCATAATTCCATTGATGGAGCTATGCTGATTGACACCAGCTGTGCATCTGTCTTTGTATAATTAAAGAGTTCTTTGCCATTCGGACTGAATTTACTTATAGCAACTGCATTTTTTTATTGCCCTGATACTCACATTTGCCAATAATACTTAGATCTTTTTTAAAATAAGCATTGCATTATTGTACCTGATGTTCAGATTGACAGATGGGGCTGCATTCTGTTCTAGTGTAAATTGGCATGCATCCTTTGAAATCAACAGTTATGTCAGTTGAGTATCTGACCCAGTATATTTAAGATATTCTGAAGCTGAACAGTGCACAATAATATTTTTTCGCAATCTTCCAATCTAGTTAGGCATGCCAAGTGCCACATATGTCAAGAAGTGTTGTGGAAACAAAGTACACTGGTTTCTGGTGTGGTTGATGAGCAGATGTACTGTTTTTTGTTGACTCATTTCTGGGATATCCTTTTTTTTTTTTTTAAACGTCTCTGTTTGCATTCTACTTCCTGTGAAAGGAATTCAGAATTATCCAAGCAAAAGGAAAAAGCTCTGCCTGTATCTGATTGGATAATGCCCAGTTTAACAGCTGTGCAGTGGTCAGACTGGAAGTGTGTATCTTGTGGGAGGGGAGATTCTATAATTCAGCATTTTAACTGTCTGTGAATTCAATCTTTTGTAATGCTGGAAGCAGACTAAATACTGCACTTCTATTCATTTCCAATTACGTCTCTTGTATGGAGTTTGATGGTGCATTTATGAATAGAACCTATAGCACTGTACCAGTTTTTCTTTTGACTGACAGAAGTTATCAAGCACATAGGAAGCAACTGTACTTTTTAAAAGAAATCAAGGGAAAATCAAGATATAATTTTATCTTTTTATATCAGTTTAAACAAAGCACTTATTTCTCTCTCACACATATTTCTAATTTCACTCAATATCAAAAACACCTATTATATTGGAACAAATATTGATGATTTATTTTTCACGCTGGATACAGAACAAATCACAGCTTCCACTACACACACTTTTGGAAAGCCATAGACTTAAAAAATTTTTTAAGAGTCACATTCCACATTTCTAAAAGTTCTTTCAAGCTAAAAACCTTAATCTGTGACAGCTGTGAAGACATAAAAATAGAAGCAAATAGGATGCTCCAGGGTTCTCAAATACTGTGTAAGGGCTGAAAAATAAATCAGGCTTACTGGAACTTGCTGGAGGAAAGGAAAATGTGGGACAGGGAGTGAATGATAGACCATTACATGCTCTACAACCTTTAGATTGGGAAGGAGATGGAAAGTTCATGAAACACAGAGACAGAAAAAGGCACCATCAGTGGCAATAATGTGTGAGTGGTCATAGAATTATAGAAGATTAGGTTTGGAAGGCACCTCAGGAGGTCATCTAATACAACCCCCTGCTCAAAGCAGGACCAACCAGAACTAAATCAGAAAAGGCCAATGCTAAATTATCAGAGATGGGATTACAAAGAGCTCAGGTGCATTAAGTAGATTGGGGCAAGTACATAAAAGTTTTAAAAATAGAGAGAGCCATGTGGAACAGGGTCCTAAATTGAATGGTGAGACCATGGAGTTAAATGAGGATTATTGAACTACTCTGCATGTGTGAAAAAGGGAGCAGCAGCATTCTGCACATATTAGAGTCCAGACATCTGGGATCTGGGAGGCTCTAACAGAGTTACAATTGTCAAGGAAGGAGAAGGTGAATAATTTGGGAGAGAAGGAATAGTGACAGTGGTGTACATGGTCAGGGATGCAGAGGTCGTAAAAGGGACCTAAAAGTATAGGAAATCTAGAAGAGGCAAGAGAGTTATGTTGAAGGTTACAACACTGGGGGCAAATGATAGTTTTGACTTAAGAAGGGGAGATTGATATGGAGTTGTGTTTGAGGATATTTCCTATATATATAGATTTTATGGTTAGAATGAACCATTATGATAAGGTCTTCTGTACTTCTGCATAATTTAGGCTATGGATTTCATTGTGACTCTTGCTTCAAGTCCAGTAACTTCTGGTTGAATTAGGGCATATCTTTTATCATTTTCATCTTTGACACATTTGGATGAAAAAATCTGAGTGGAAACCATAATTTTTTTGGTCAAGATAGGCAGAGAAAGTGGATGAGAAGAAGTCACTAATGGTAGTAGAAGACTGATAACAAAGCATATATACTATGTATCAACTTAATTTTTTTGGAGAAATAGTTCACAGAAAAGATTTCCTTCTCTAGGGAAAATAATTATTTGGTACCTCATCCAAATATATTTGGTCTTCCAAACAACACCTGAAGCCATCACCACCATTGGATGTATTTCTTCTTTAAATTTCTTCAGTTTGTCTAAAACAGCTCGGTTTTAACCTGAGTTTGAGCCAAGGTGAGCAGTATGACTTCATTTGTTCTGCAGATGGAAATATACATCCTCAGGCCTGATTCTCAAGCTGGTGTAAATCAGCAGTTCTCCATCGAATCAATAGAATTGCTTTGGTGTATGCCAATGGAGGATTTTACTCCTTATATTTACATAACCTTGTATAATTCCTCCAGGGAACTATTGTGATATACACTGGTAACATCATGTGCTGTCAGATCGGTAGCATTATAAGAAAGAACGTAAGCTATCGCACAGCACTTTCTTGTTAACAGAGCATCACTGCAATGAAAATTATACCAAGTGTTCTACTGGAGCATATAATCTGGCATGTCATTACTATGAAAATACTTTGGATAAGAATTAACTTGATTTGCTCAATATTTCTTACCCTTTCCCCACTCCCATGAAATGAAGGTTATAAACATAACCCCAGTGGTCAGTGTGTCTTAGTTTAGCAGCCTGGCTTTTGCACTGAAGATGTAAGGACTAATGTTTAGCTCTGGAAGGCCTCAGTTCAATCCCTAGTGTGCTGGTCATAATAAGAGGTCACCCTGCGTATGTTGGAGTCCATTATGATCTGAACTGCTGTGGGCCTCCACAGCATAGGATGAACCAACTTCGTCCAGAATCAGTACTCAACCTACTGGTCAGTAGATCTGGAGCTACTGGTCAGTGTGTGTTATGTGTCCCCTTTTGTATCCAGTCCATAAGTGATATGGGTCTGTTACAGCTTGAGAGCTTGACTCTTTACCTCAAACTGTGGAGATTCTCATATGTAGCTCTGAAGAGCCCTGGTGTTGCCCAAGATGGCAGCTGTCACATAAGTACTTTGATAAATGGAATGAAAGACTGACTAGTAACTCTGTAACTTTAGTAAGTACTCTGTACGCTTGTCTGAAACACTTCACTGTAACCTTCCAACAGCAATATTTTTTTCTGGTAAATCACAATAGCTCACTGTATATCTGCCAAAATAACAGGTCACCAGGGAGATTATTTTTCCCTTTCTTCAGTAGTTAAAGAACACAGTTGTCACAAAAATCAGTGCTTCTAGCTCTTTCTACAACATCACTACATCTTGCACTTCAAGGGAATAGCTAACAGAAAAGTAACTGTTCTCCCGCCTTCCCACATTTTTAAAGGTAAAATGGGAAAAAGGACACAGAGCTTGAAGTCACAAAGTCTGCTACATTTGCTGTGCAAAAGTCGGGGCAATGCAAAAGCTGGAAAAAGAGAGCAGCTCTCCTATATACATTAGCACAAATCAACACACCTTTTGATGATATTACATCACTTTAAAGAATAGGAAGAAAAGTAGTGCTCAGACATATCATTCACAGATAGAAGGAGGCCGCAAACTAGGAAGGATGACTGCAGTTAAGAAAAGGCAGGAGGGGACTTTGTGACATCCAGATTCTAGCAGACAAGGGCTGCTTTTATGTTATGTGACTATATGTACACGTGTAGGTGTTGCCACCATTACCCACAGTTGCCAAAATTGGCTGCCATTTTGAGTACTGTTATTTTTGTTGGTAAGACTGGCAGTTAGCCCAAACTGTTAGAGATTAGTTACCAGGAGACATGTGAAGCTTGTATTACCAGTAACCACCTGTCCAGGATACATAACATTCTGTCCCAGCAATTATTCGGAGTTGCAAATTAAGTTTTTAAGATAACCCTTCAGAACAGATTAAATCATTCACAATGTAAGCAAGCTTTTATTTTAAACACAAATATAACATTTTACAATATCTTCTTCTACCCGCCGACCTGACTTCTTAGACATATCCCATTAAAAGGAAGGAATATTTTGCTTTTCACAGATTATTACATTTAATAAACAAATATTACCTTAGTCATGAGTTTTTAAACAATCTGACATCAGTATTTTGCCCCCCTGCCAATTGATTTCATTAACCCAAATCAAATGATTTCATAACCAAGCAATAGCATTCCTTAGCTATTAAGAACTCTTACAAACTAATTAACATGAAAAATACCTTATTATCCCTAAATGTTCAAAGTTCTTTAGTATCATTTTAGTAGCTTCTATTTTAACTTTATATTTATTTGATTCAACACTTTCTTCTCAACTTTGCATCCTTTTCCTGCTGTCAAAACTATCCTTTTAATTCATTTCCTTTCCCCTCCAATATTATTTTCCCTTTCCCTTTTTCTCACTCTGTAATATTTTCCCCTTTATCTTCTCTATCTTTTAAAAAAATTACTACCCTATGCTGTTTTGTGATTTTTTGCTATCTTTCTTTTGTTTCTAATCTCCTATTTCAGTTATTTTACCATAATATGAAACGACTCATCTCTACTGCTATCTTCCTTAGTGGCCTTTTCCATTAAATCTACATTATAGTCTGGTTCTGAATAGTTTAAGCAAATTCCTAGTGAATTTGAAAAACCCCTATACCAACTTCTCTGAAAACAGAAATAGCAGAAAGAAAGAATGCAAAGCAGCATCAACAGACGGGAGTGTTGACGTCACAGAATCACAGAAATAAGACATGGAATAGAACCTATTAGATCATTCCATTTGTCTCCCTGACAATGCAGTGCACATTTTGTTTTTGTCCATTTCAGTTTTAAATCTGAAGCAATAGTACTCTAATCTCATTCCTTGAGAGACAATCCGACAGACAATTCTCACTATTGTCTTAATAGTCAGCCTGAATTTTTACTTAATTTCATTTCATTACCATTACCAATAGCCTTTCTCCCATCAAATGATACTTCTCTAATCTTGGTATTTACAAATTTAATTTATTGTCAGACTTATCTCAGAAAAACACAAGAACAGCCACACTGGGTCAGACCAATGGTCCACCTAGCCCATTGTCTTCTGACAGTGGCCAATGCCAAGTGCTCCAGAGGAATGAACAGAACAGGCAATCTTTGAGTCATCCATTCCCTGTCATCCATTCCCAGATTTTGGAAGTCAGAGGCTAGCAACACCCAGAGAATGGGGTTGAATCCCTGACTGTCTTGGCTAATAGCCATTGATGTAACTATCTTCAAAGAAAATATCAGCTCCCAGATTACTGCACTGGGCAGCACAGTATAGGGAGAAGGTGAGCAGCCCTCAGTGTTGAAAGAACAGTTTCAGGACTATTAAGAAAAGATGGACATTCAAAAATCCACGGGGCTGGATGCAATGCATCTCAGGGTACCGAAGGAGTTGGCTGATGTGATTGCAAAGCCATTGACCATTCTTTTTGAAAACTCATGATGATCGAGGGAGTGAGGTGGTGTCTTGGATGATTGGGAAAAAGCATATATAGTACCCATCTTTAACAAAGTGAAGAAGGATCCAGAGAACTACAGATCAGTCAGCCTCATCTCAGTCCCCAGAAAAATCATGCAGCAGGTCCTGAAGGAATCCATTTTGAAGCACTCAGAGGAGAGAAAGGTGGTTAGGAACAGTCAGCCTGGCTTCACGACAGGCAAGTCATGCCTGACTAACCTGATTGCTTTCTATGATGAGATGACTGGCTCTCTGGCTATGGTGAAATCAGTGAACATGATATACCTTGACTTTAGCAAAGTTTTTGCTATGGTGTCCCACAGTATTCTTGCCAGCAAGTCAAAGAAGTATGGGTTGATGAATGGATTTTAAGGTGGATAGAAAGCTAGCTAGAACATTGAGATCTACAGGTAATGTTCAACAGCTTGATGTCTAGTTGGTAGCTATCGCAAGCTGAGTGCCCCAGGGGTCATTCCCTGGCCTGGCTTTGTTCAACATCTTCATTAATGATCTAGCTGATGGGGTGCATTGCATCCTCAGCAAGTTCGCAGATGACAGTAAACTGGGGGAGTGGTAGATATGCTGGAGGATAGGTATAGGATACAGAGTGACCTAGACAAATTGGAGGATTGTGCCAAAATATATCTGATGAGGTTCAACAAGGACAAGTGCAGATTCTGCACTTAGGATGGAAATGGGCTGCATTAGTAGGAGCATTGCCAGAAGATCAAGGGAAGTGATTATTTCCCTCTATTCAGCACTGCTGAGGCCATATTTGGTGTATTGTGTTCAGTTTTGCACCCCACACACACACACACACACTACAGAAAGGATGTGGACAAATTGGAGGAAGTCCAACGAAGATCCACAAAAATGATTAGGGGGTGAGTGCACATGACTTATTAGGAGAGGCTAAAGGAACTGGGTTATTTAGTCTGCAGAAGAGAAGAGTGAGGGGGATTTGATAGCAGCCTTTAATTACCTGAAGGGGGGTTTCAAAGAGGATTGAGCTAGGCTGTTTTGAGTGGTGGCAGATGACTGAAGTAGGAGTGATGGTCTCAAGTTGCAGTCAAGGAGGTCTAGGTTAGTTATTAGAAAAATCTTTTTCACTAGGAGTGTGGTGAAGCACTGGAATGGGTTACCTAGGTGGTGGAATCTCCATTCTTAGTGATTTTTTAAGGCCCTTCTTGATTTAGTTGGGGTTGGTCCTGATTTGAGCAAGGGGTTGGACTAGATTACTTCCTGAGATCCCTTCCCACCCAAATATTCCATGACTTTATCCCATTACCTTATCTAATTCTTTTTGAACCCTCTTATAGTTTTGAAATTCACAATATCCCCTTGCAATGAGTTCCACAGGTTGACTGTGCATTTTGTGAAAAAATACTTCCTTTTGCTTGTTTTAAACTTCCTGTCTGTTAATTTTATTGGTGACTCCTGATTCTTGTATTATGTGAAAGAGTAAATAACACTTCGTTATTCACTTTCTCCACACCATTCATGATTTCTTAGATCTCTATCGTATTCTCCCCCTTAGTCAGCTCTTTGCCAAGCTAAATAGGCTCACTCATTTTAATCTCTCCTAATATGGAAATTGTTCCATACCCCTAATCATTTTATTGCCCTTCTCTGAATTTTTTCCATTCTAAGATGTCTTTTATTGAGATGGGATGACCAGAACTGCAGTGTTCCAGGCGTGTGCATAACATGGACTTATATAGTGGTGCTATGATTTTGTGTCTTATTATCTATCCCTTACCTAATTGTGCCTAATATTGTGTTACCTTTTCTGACTGCTGATGCACATTAAGCAGATGTTTTCAGAAAACTATCCTTGATGATTCCAATATCTTTCTTGAGTGGTAATAGCTATTAGATCCCATCATTTTGTATGGATAGTTAGGATTATGTTTTCCAGTTTGCATTATTTTGCATTTATCAACATTGAATTTCATGAATTACATTTATTCAACATTTAATATTTTGTTGTCCAGTCACTCAGTTTTGTGAGGTCCCTTTGTAACTCTTCACAATCTGTGTTGGGCTTATCTATCTTGGGTAATTTTGTATCATCTGCAAATTTTGCCATCTCATTTCCAGATCATTTCTGAATATGTTGAACAGCATTGGTCCCAGTAAAAATCCCTACAAGACACCTCTATTTACCTCTCTCCATTCTGAGAGCTGACCATTTATTCCTATTATTTATTTCCTGTCTTTTAACTAGCTACTGATCCTTGAGAGGACCTTCTCTCTTATCCCATGATTGCCTACTTTACTTAAGAGCCTTTGGTGAGGGACCTTGTCAAAGGGTTTCTAAAACCCAAATCCATATGGACAAGTCCTCAGTTTAATTCCTCTTGGTTAAAATATACATAATACATTATCTTCCTTTATATTCCACAACATACATTATCTTCTTTTATATTTCCTCCTAAGTCATTATCAATATCAAAATGTTTTTGAATAGTGTACTCCAGAAACCATTACACCACTTTCTTTTGATGTGATGCCATTGAATATGCAGTAGCCAAAATGACTGGCTACTTATGCTGTCATATCACACTACAAACTCATGTCTAACTTGTGTTCCTTATTACACCTAGTTTTCCTTTTGCATTTACTGCTACCCAGATTTCTCCCTCCCATTGAATATATATGTGTTGGCATATTTTTTCCAAGGATTATTAGCTTGCATTTTTTCAAGCTGAATATTTTTACCCTTTTCTAATCTCTCTAGGGATACAGAGCTGGAAGATGTAAGTTCCAGTTCTAGCAGATGTACCCATTGTAGCTCTGATCAAGCTACTGCACTAAAATAGAAGTGTGGCGTGAGTACTGGAAAGGGCTAGCTGCCCAAGTATGTACCTACAGTTTCAAAATGGGTCGTTCTTGGGGCCGTTAACACTTCCCACCGCCATAGGTATACTTCTATTCTGAAAGATCATTGATCATAGCATTGATCATTGCTACTGCAGCTATCCAAGCTGGAAATTACACCTTCTAAGTCTGAGGTAGACGTAACGCAAATCTTTGTATAAGTTGTCTAACCTCATTGAGATTTGCATTTATAATCTTCTCATTTTATCATCATCTGCAAACCATTAATGAAGACATCAGAAACTGATCCCACAATCACCCCTACTAGACAGACAGGTCCCCCGAACCTGACACACAGCTATTTGTCATTGTTTTCAGTCTTTTAGTTAGTTTTTAATCTATATTATATGAAAGTATTCCTCTCAGTGCCAATATGAATTGATTTTCCAGTTCAGTTTTTGCAAGATATTATCTCAAACACTTAAAATCTAATGCAACGTCTTCTGTATACTCCTAATCCACTACAACATGGCTCTCTAAAAGCTGCTTTTACTCATGGACCTTATATCCTGTAAGGGCCCAGTTCTGCACTGGTTGCTCTCAGAGTATCACTTTCTTATGCAGTTGTTCCATTGAGTTTAAAATGAGGGACTGTGTGATTAAGTACTGGTTGATGTGAGTGAGACTTACAGAAATGGACACTAGTTGTTTAGTGCCTGATTCTGAGAGATCTTCACACCGAGATGCAGGTCAAGATGCAGGAGCAGGAATGTACCAATAACCTCTTTGCTCCCTTACCCAAACTATTTTTTCCTAAGCACACTTCTATGGTCCTAGGAAACTGAGGTACTGCTTTTGAATATATCATATTGTTATTAATTTTTATCCTACCAAAGTCTTCCCCATATATAACTTATCCAGCTCCTGTAGTCCCTCAGGACCACAAACTCCAAAATGGTTCTTGGTTATACTGGGAACAGAGCCAAAGCTGGACCTTGAATCCTTCTTTAAAAGGCCAGATCACCCAGCAATTACCCCCCAATTGATTTAGCTATATACTACCGCGAAGACTACATACAAGCTCCCTTCATATCACCTCTATTTCATGCCACACTGCCATTCTGTACACTTAAGAGTCACCAACTCAGAATTAATGCTTTGCTTGCCATTCAAAATCCAAGCGGTGTTGGAAGAAAATGTAGCTCCTTTGCCCGCAAAGAGACTTCCTGCAGTGTCCAGGTGTGCATTAATATGAAAGGCCACAAAGGTAGCACTACAAAAGAGGGATTTTGAGCTTTTATTTGTAACCAAAAGACCCCTTGGTAACACTCCTTCCAGTTGCAAAATAACAGAACATTCAAACATTCATTGTAGATGTGGAACAGAAGCAGCTGTTAGTGCCATTATTTGTAAATTATTTGTAAAGGCAGGAAGTTCCCTATACAAAGGCTAAAGTAGCATCTGTAGTGCTGTGGTAACTGCTTAGGTACTTTAAATGTATCTAGGCATGGAATTTTTTTCAATGAAACAGAGCAAATAAAATATATTTGTATAGATACAAATAGAAATTATGAACCAACCATAATTACTGAGGGCATGACTTAAACATACCTCTGTTTAAGCAAATTGAGATGATACACATTAATTCCTGCTGTAATTCCAGAGAAGTCACTGGAGTTACATCAGGAATAAATTTGGTTGACATGCTCTGCACAAGATATGTGAAGGTGAGCTCATTAAAAAGTACATAAAACTAGTAAGTTTTGAGTTCAAGTGCTCATGCTTTTCTAGGCACTCTTGTTTTAAAAAATCGCCTACATTGTACCTTATAATAACTTTGAACATTTGTCCATATACAGATAATGCTTCTCAAGAGACAAGTTAATTTTTCTAAACAAAAAAGCCTTTAGAAATACATTGGCACCACTATTTAGTTTACATTCAGCATTAACTTGGCTCTCCCTCTAGTTCTTGGCAGTCTCTACTATGCGGGCCTTTGTCTTCCACCACTCTGTGCTCCAGCATTGAAGCCAACACCTGTGACCACATAAAAGACTATGCGCAACAGCTGCAGGATTCAGATGTCCACACTGAAATAAATTTCTAAAGCATACACATTTGGATGTGTGGCTGGCTTTCTTGTTTGATTCTTTTCAAGTCCTCTTTGGACGTCTGCAGTGCTGGATGTTGTATCTATCAACAGCCTGTAGCTCTGTTACTGACCTAAGCTTAGTTATAGCCCAGAATAGCCTGAAACATAGAAGAGAAGCTCATAATTACACTGGTCTAACGCTAGAGTCACTACACTGAAGCCAACAATGTTATTGCCGATTTACACTGGTGTATTCAATGGAGTTAATTCAGATATACTCCAGTGTAACTAAGAGCAGACTCTGATCCAAAGATTGTTAAACAAACAGCAGCTTGTGCCCAGTCAATAAATCACAGCACCAATTCTCCTGTAGTATTTCCTGCTTTGTAGAGAGTTTATTTTGCACATTTCTCACATTGATCTAGATATCCCAGCACCTTATTTAGGATCAAAGGGTGGTAAAATGCATCTCTCACAGCATAAAGGCTGTAACATATGGGATGTAAAAATAACATTAGACACACTGGGCCAGGTATAGAAGAAAGCTACAGACAGTTGTTCTGTTTTTCAAGTAAATGGCTTTCTTACTGTATTTTTAGCTACTTTTTGAACTATCATAAACAGTTACAATTGACTAATTTAGATAGATGTGGTAGATATAGAGGTAACAACTCAGTTATATGTGTATGCCAGATTCAATAAATCTCAGTGTTCTGAAGTTACTAGAATTGGCTATCTGAAATAGCAATGCTATCTACCTAAATTAGAGTAATGAAAAATATCGGCATGTTGAAACTATAATTATTCTCACCAGTACATGAGTTCAGCCCCTTTGAAATCAGTGTAATTGTGAGCAGAATTTAGCTAATAGCCTCTGATGAATCTGACACGTTGTCCCTGGCAAATCCTGGAGGCAAACAAAGTTTCCTTGATGGAATTGGATCCATAAACTATGATGTTCACTTGTGGTTTTAGCTTCTAATCCCTCCAGAAGACTTGGTAATGCTTAAGGACCTGCCAGGGATGATGTCTCAGATTTACATTCTATCATTATATCTACCAAGTGGCTCTTAGATCAATGACTTAACTTCAGTATTTGAGAGTTTGAAAGAAACACGTGAGCAAAATAATTTTGTGTCACTTATTTCAGATGTGGGGTTGAGCAGAAGGGGAGGAAATATGCCTGAGAGATACTACTGAATGCAAGTTATTTGTAGAACCAGTGCAGGTGTATTTCTACACCTCGTGGTACGTGATGTATGTGACAGTGGACTGAAAGACAACCTGTGATGCATTTGCTTGTCCATCTGTAATGTGCCATTCCTTTTGAACTCACGTGCTCCCCTCAATCTTTCCTTCTTTGAGATCTCTTTTAGAGCCTTTTCTACTTCCCCAATATGTGTCCCACTTCTTCACAGCTCTGTCTTCCCTCGCCCTTCCCTCTGAAGATGTGTTCCTCCTGTTGATATTAATTTCTACAGGAGGCAATATTAGCCTCATAGCTATATAAAAGCTTATAAGAGTCTGAGGTAACCTACAGATGCCATTTAAAGCCACAGTTCATACCCATCATGGATTAAAGAGGGGATACACTACAACAAAACTCCATCTCCCATGTGGAATTTTGAATGACAGGCTGACTAACATTCTACAATGGCAATTTCGCCACTCACAGATAAAGTAATATGCCCTTTATGCCCTGTCCAACCTTCTGGCTGGTGGAGTAGAGGAGTGGGGTTATGGTCTTATCCCAACACAACTCTTCTGGGGAAAATTGTGCTGCTGGCAAAACAAACTCTTGAACCAAGTCTGTGCTGTCCAACTCTCTGTGGCTTGTCCCTATGAAATGCACAAATGTGGGGGGTGAGAGAAAGATACTTGTGCAGTGTCTCCCTCTCTTCCCTGATTCATGAACCTGTGCAGGCTTCAGAGTTCATGAAAGTTTCCCGTGGGGCTTAATATGGGGTTGGAGGGGTGCCAGACCAAATTCACTACTGCATAAGTATTGCCACTGAATTCAATGGAACTGCACCCGTTTAGCCAGCAGAGAATACAGCTCCCAGTCTATATGATGTGAGAAAATCATTTAGTTTTCATATTCATTCATTTCTTGTTTCCTTGCTGAGATTAACATGAAGCATGTCATAAGAGAAGACTTTGAACTGACTAGACCAAGACTTACTCCTGACTAGACCAGGAACAGGACTGAAACCTCTAACTTATTTCAAATAAGCCAATAATGTGCCAGATGATGGTAATGTTGAGTCTCTGATGATTTGGGCCAGATTTGAACTGGCTCATTCCATATCAAGCCTCATCCTGAGCAAAAAAGACACTTATTCAATGAGGAGGGAAAGACAATAATAGAAAACACAGAAATGGTCAAAGTATTAAATTCCCTTTTTGTTTAATTTTTCATCAAAAAGGTTAGCAGTAATCAGACCAACATAGCGTACTTCTGTGTAAATGGGGTAGAATGTGAGCTAAAATAGGGAAAGAACACACCAAGAACTACTTTGACAAGTTCGATAATTTCAAGGTCAGCAGGACATGACAAAATACACCCTAGAATACTTAAGGAACTAGCTGAAGAGATCTCTGAGCCATTAGCAATTATCTTTGAGAACTCGTGGAGGACAGGAGAGATCTCAGAGGAAAAGAACAAATATAGTACCGATGTATAAATAGGGAAATAAAGACAACCCAGTGCATTATAGACCAGTCAGCTTAACTTTGGTACCCAGAAAGATAGTGGAGCAAATATTAAAAGAATCAATTTGCAAGTACATGGAAGATAAGTAAGAGTCAGCATGGAATTGTCGAGAACAAACCATGTTAAACCAACCTAATGTCATTGTCTGACATGGTAACAAGTCTTGTGGAGGGGGCAAAGCAGTAGTATCTTACCTTTACTAAAGTTTTTGTTACTGTCTCACATGATCTCTTTACCAAATGAGGGAAATATAGCATAGATGAATCTATTATAAAGTGGGTGCACAAACGACTGAAAAACTGCACTCACAGTAGTTATCAATGGCTCAGAGTCAAGCTCAGGGAGTATCTAGTGGAGTCCCAAAAAGATCTATCCTGGGTCTGGTTCAATTTAACATAATCATAAATTATTTGGAAAATGGTACAGAGAGTGTACTTATAACATTTGGAGATGATACCAAACTGGGAAGGGGTTGCAAGTGCTTTGGAGGACAGGATTAGAATTCAAAATTATTTTAAACTAAAGAAATGGTCTGAAACAAATAGGATGAAATTCAATAAGGATAAATGCAAAGTACTACACTTAGGAAGGAATAATCAGTTGCACAAATACAAAATAGGAAATGATTGCCTAGAAGGAGTACTCTAGTAAAGGATCTGTGGCTATACCAGATCACAGACTAAATATGAGTCAACAATGTAATACTGTTGCAAAAAAGGCAAAACATTATTCTGGGATATATTAGCAGGAGTCAACGTGTCAACAAGACATGAGAAGTAATTCTTCCACTCTGCTCAGCACTGATAAGGCCTCAGCTGGACTACTGTGTCCAGTTCTAGGCATCACACTTCAGGAAGGATGTGGATAAATTGGAGAAATCCAGAGGAGAGCAACAAAAATGATTAAAGGTCTAGAAAACCTGACCTGTAAGTAAAGATTGAAAAAACTGGTTTAGTTTTGTCTGGAGAAGAGAAAACTGAAGGAGGCTATGATAACAATCTTCAAATACGTAAAAGGTTGTTGCAAAGAGGGTGATCAATTGTTCTCCTTATCCACTGAAGACAGGACAAGAAGTAATGGTTTAAATTGCAGTAAGGGAGATTTAGATTAGACATTAAGAAAAACTTGCCAAATTGTAAGTGTAGTTAAGCACTGGAACAAATTACCTAGGGAGGATGTGGAATATCCTTCACTGGAAGGTTTTAAGAACAGGTTAAACAAACACCTGTTGGTGATGGTGTAGATAACATTTAGTCATGCCTCAGTGCAGGGGACTGGACTAGCTTACCTACTGAGGTCCCTTTCAGTCTTACTTTTCTATGATTCTAGCTATATTCAAAATTCTGTATGGGCTGCTTTATTAAAATTCAAGATGTTTTAAGACAGTTATAAAGAGAGCTGAAAATGTCAAAAATCTCTTCAACTGTGTGCCACTCCATCAAATGTGAGAAAGAAAGTCAAGTAAAGAGCAGGAAAAGTAGAATTTACTTTATATAATTTTTACACAATTTCAACAATTATAAAGTTATAAAGAAATTATAATGTCTGTAAATAAAAATGTAGGGGATACAGCCTGATTCCCACAGCCTTACAGTCCTTCAGAGCTCTAACCTCATTCAAATTACACCCCCACCCCAGATTTAATTCTCTACACTTAAAGAGATGGAGCCAAATTCTGCTTTATGTTACACGAATATAAGCCTCATAACAAATGACTTCAGTGATGTTTCTCCAGATTTATTCCATTGAAATGGAGAGCAGAATTCATCTCTGTCTTTTTAGGTTTACTTATTCTTTGTCATATCTTGGCTCTGAATCAATGTCTTGGTGAAGCTTGTCTTCTGTTATGAAATGATGGTGAAAATAATTTGGTAGCAATATGTTTTCTGAATTTTCTTATGGGGAATATACCATCCTTAACAGCAATCTTCTTTACAGATAACCAAACCATCTACAAATGAAAAGATTCATTTTCTTTTTTCCCCTGCATTAAACAGCAGCAACAACAAAAAATAAATCTGCTGTTCTGATGTTTAAAGAGTCTCCAGTACCGCTTACCCACACTAACAGCAGACAAACGTCATCTCTATATCAAAGACATACTGATGATTTCAAAGTTGCTGAGCTCAATGCCTTAAGAATTTTTTAAGCATGTTGTTATAAATGATGTTCTCAAACTGACCTTGGTGTGACATTGCGTGCTTGAAAATGGTGTCTATCTAATTAAGCATGTGAAAATAAGATGAGAAGGATGAATGCAGGTTGTGGACTTTTGCCTCAATAATGTCATTTGCTTATTGGGTGAAACGTTGTTGCACTTTTCTGTTTTTTTTTTTTTGTCTGATCCTTTATAACTGCTCCTTGAACACAGAACAGATTTTAATTCAATAAGACTTGTGACTTTAAATGATACAACACTTACTACAGTAGCTCTCAAAACTTCCTTCTTTAGATGCACAAAAGGGCAAAAAAAATTATGCCAGATCTCTTTAGACCAAACAATAAGTTATGGAAAAACTTGAACCCACTCCTTTATGTGTATTATTAATTTTGGCCCAACTAACTGTGATTCAGACAATACTAAACAATCCACTAAAACAGAGTGCTTGTCAGGTAAACTGACAGGCATTGCTATAGCAGAATAATTATGTCTCTGTAAGTACACTGGTCAATTTCCCCATGTAGACAGACCATAACACAAAGAGAAGAGTCCTGCCTCTAACATACAAGCCTAGTCACTATAGGCCAAATCCTTGCCACACTCACCAAGGAGATAAAAAAGGGTTGTGCAGCATGATGAATGCCAGACTTGTGGAGGATGAAATCTTGCTTCCACAACCTGCCAGTAAGGCTTGAGGTACCAATGTACAGTGGGCATACTTACCATTGTCTGTCATTCTGAAAGATTTTAACATGCTCTGTGATATTCTCTTTCCGTGTATAGGCAGTTCTATTAGAAATGGTACCATATTTTAAAGCAGTGTACAATTAGAGGTAGGTGTTATATAGTGGATGGGATAGATTTTACAGGATACAGGGAAAAGACGAAGACATGGTATGCTGCTCTATACTCTCCCAGGTGTGTGTCACCCAGTGGATCCATGCTCTCTTAGGGCCTCTGTTACACCAACATTCCCCTCCTCTGTCCCAACACAGTGGGATGTAGTGACCCATGATGAACCCTCCACTACTTGGTCCTCCCATATGGTGGATACACAGTGGACCAGGCTCTGATATCAGGTTATACCAGTGTGAATCCACAGTCAATCCAATGACTTAAATGGGGTGACTCCAGATTTATGTTCTGGTCACTGAGATCAAAACACACTGCTAGGCAAGTAGAGTTACAAACAGAATAGAAGCTTTAATTCAGAATTCTTTTTATCAGTCTATGTATGAGTACCATTAATATCACTTGAAACATTTTAGCTTTTCAAATTCAGAACTATGGCTCAGTATAATTTATTATATAATTATATATTTATATAATGTACACATCTAGTGCTCAGCACTTATAGATGAAGAAATTCTTCCTTTAGCTGCAGTGCACTCAATTTATTTCAGTCCAATGAACTATATTTTATTTTTAAAATGATTAACACAATATAAAGATGCACAGCTGTCACAACAGTCAATCAAACCAAAGTATTAAGGAAGAACCAAAGTACTTACCCCTGTCTGTGTCATAAAGGAAGACAAAACGGTTCCATTCATAATGATCCAGCAAACTTAGGAGTGCTCCCCGTAAAGATGGTCGCAGCTGCAGCACAAACTGGCTCTCACCCTCTGTGGGGAAACTTGGAGTGATGAGGGAGATGTGCAAGGCGCTGCAGAATGAGGTCAAGGTATGTACTGATCTCTTGTCATACAGTCCAAAAATGGCAAAAACTCCTCTAGAGTACTGGGAGCAAACTGAAAGAGAACAAAACACACTTAAACTAGTAACAAAACCTTTAAAAAAACACATTTTATATATATTCCAGCATTTATATGAAATTCGTATTGATCTGGTCTGATCTATTTAAATGTATGTAAGAAACTTCACTTTTTATATGGATTTGTTTTTTAAACAAAACAGAACCAAACCTTTTGGATTTGCTTGATTATAAATGACAAATTATCTCTGTTGTTTTGTGCTAATTACAACAGCATATATGAATTAAATAAGAAATGAACATTTTATAATCAAAGGAAAAATCAACCTGCAATATCTTATATTGCTCTTGTTATTATGAACTACATGTCATTCTACCTATATTTTTTACTGATTTATATCAGTTCTTTAGGCAACTCTCAGCATTTCTTTTACTTTAAATGGAAAACGATGTTGTCCTTTGTAGCAGTTTCTCTTTTTCCTTCATCATAACAATTTATCTGTAAGCAGAAGTTCATTGTAATCAAAAACGCAATTTGCACACTGTGAATTGAAACAATTTAATGATTTGGATAATGAAGTGGACAATATGCTCATAAATTTTGCAAATGAGACCAAGCTGGGAGGGGCACTTTGGAGGGCAGGACTAAAATTCAAAATGATCTTGACAAATTAACTGATCTGAATTTAACAAAATGAAATCCAACAAAGATTAGCGAAACACTTTGCAATCAAGAAGGAAAAATCAAATGCACAACTACAAAGTGGGCAACAACTAGCTAGGTGGTAGCACTGGAGGATCTGGACATTACAGTGGATCACAAATTGGGAAAGCGTAAGCAGTGGGATGCAGTTGTCAAAAAGGCTAAACTCATTCTGAGGTGTATTAATAGGGGTGTTGCATGTAAAACATGGGAAGCAATTGTTCTGCTCTTCTTGATACTGGTGTGGCCTCTGCTTGAGCACAGTGTCCAGGTGTGAGCACCACAATTTATAAATTCGAGAGAATCCAGAGAGAGCAACAAAAATGATAAACAGTTTAGAAAAACTGATTTATGAGGAAAGGTTAACACAGTTGAGATGTTTCATCTTGAAAAAAGAAGACTCAAGGAGGACCTGACAACAGTCTTCATATATGTTAGGAGCTGTTATAAAGAGGAAAGTGATCAATTGTTTACTATGTCACCGAACATAGGACTAGAAGTAATGGTCTTAATCTGAAGTAAGGGAGATTTAATTTAGATGTTAGGAAAAAACTTTGTAACTGTAAGTGTAACTATGGTCAGTATTCAGCTTCCAGGAGAGATTGTGCAATCCCCCGCATTGGAGGTTTTTAAGAAGAGGCTGGACAAACACCTGTCAAGGATGGTTTAGGTTTACATGGTCCTGCCTTAGCATAGGGGGCTGGACTTGATGATCTCTGGAAGTCCCTTCCAACCTTATATTCCTAGGATTCTATTGAAACAGTTCATGCAGATGCTTTCTCTGGAAAATAATTCTTCACTAGCAATTTGTTACAGTCAAAATGAATAATTTCCTACACTTGCATTATAAGAAAAAAAAGTACTGTAACCTATACATAAGCATTAACATAGTTATATATTCCAGAACCAAAGAAGTTAGAGAAGGCAACAATCAATTACACCATCAAGTCCATTTTTAAGTAGTATATACTCAGGTATTTCTCTATGCTATATAAAAAACCTTTGTTTCTTACATGGACTTTGTAAGAGGAAATACGCATGGTAGTATACAGGAATTCAGTAGTAGCACTCTTGTTGCTTTCTCTGTCTTCTATGTTCCAGGAGCCACCGTGTGTGTGTGTATAAAAATTGTAATTTTTTTGCAATTCTATGTATGTAATTTCTATGCAATAATTTCCACATCACTTAAAATACTTTATTTTCAGTGCTGTATAATGTTTATTCTGGATTCTTCAATTCAGTGGGCCTGGTTCTCCTAGCATACATGTGAAGTTGCTCCACTAAAAGAAATGGAGTATAAAAAATGGAGTTTGACCAATGTAAATCAAAAGGAGAATTGTGAGCCGAGACAAACATGTAAGTACAATGCCCAGCTCAGTGACCTCCACACCCCAGATTTTGGTTAGGGTTTCTAGGTGTTACTACAATGCAAATGAATAAATAAATAATAATAATAAGGAGAATCAGATCTTTTTTTTTTTGCATTGTTTTTCAATATAGGCTATACAAAGCCCTTGGAATGGGCACACAAGACTCCCTCCCCTTTCAATTTGGAATTCCACACTCTCGACATCTTATTGAGCCTTACAACCACAGCAATGGGCAAGATGCCTCCCCTAGGTCATCACAGCAAACTTTTCTTGCCCTCCCTTCTTCTATGTTATCTGCATCCCAATCCACCTAGTAAGAAAGTGTGCAAAGTGAGGCTGTAGGGCCGCTTGGGTCTTTAAGTTCCATGGCAGATGTGATGTTGGTAGTTCCTGTTTCCACAGCCAGAAAATGAAGACTAGTGAGGTGGTGACAACTGGACCAGTGCAGAGGCAGAGATGCTGGCTGCAGAGTTAATTTTATCCAGTCCATTGTTTTGGAGACATTCCATCCATTCAGCTGACACAAAAAGATCAGAGTGTGATCAGCAGCGTCCTCACGAGACTAGAATCGGAGGGCTACCCCACAGGACGAAAGAAAGGAAGCTGAATCACCTACTCCTGCAACATCACAGCACTGGACCCTTTACCATAAGAGGAGAGGGGGGG
>ML675641.1:1250752-1284613 GCA_007922155.1 Mesoclemmys tuberculata
CTCAGGCTTATGGGGCTTGGGCTGTGGGGCTAAATATCACTGTGTAGCTGTTCGGACTAGGGCTGGAACCTGAGCTCTGGGACTCTCCATCCTCACAGCACCCCAAAGCCTGGCCTCCAACCCCATCCCAAGTGTCTACACAGTGAGTTTGCAGCCCCAGAGCTCAAGCCTGAGCCAGATGATCTGGGCCAGCTGAGGTTTTTTTAATGCCTATGTAGGCATAGCCTAAGGGGAGACAGCAGGCCTTGTGAGGAGGGAGCAGCTAAATGTGCTTCCTGTGACATTGCACCCAGGTAGGACCTGCCTTCAGTGGAACTGTTTGGTGAGTGGGAAAGTTTGTTATCCCACCAAGGGAAAGGATGGGAGTCCTCTGCTTGAGGAAGAGACAGATGACAAACCTCAGAAAGGCAAGAGGAACTAACAGGAAAGGGGAGCTTTAAAACTGGAATTCACAAGTTTTCTTTGAAAAATGCTTCCTCAGGCACTTCAGTGTATTGCTTGTGTATGTTCTTTCTTTAATTTTTGGCAATATATATATATATATATCTCTTTGAATTTTTCAGAGATTAAGCATGGAAAGGTGAGATGCTTACGGGAACTTTCAGTTGTATTTGTCATCTGGATTATATTTTCACTGAAGTCACTGAGGTGGAAAACGCTAAAAAATGTAACTATTTTCACTTTGTTTTCTTTTTAATGCATTTTTTCTTAGCAACTCATTAACTGGCATTCTGAGAAAAGTGAAATGTTTCTGAGCTTTGAAAAAAACAATAACATCCTCATAATTTCAACTTTTTTAGAGTGTGAAAAATTAATTTAAAAATGAGCAGGGCTCCATAAGCAACAGCTGGTGATACAGCTAAGGCTCCTTGACCATTTCCATTTGTAAAAAAAAAAAAAAGTTGAATGCCAACTTTTATTTAGGGTTTATTTTACCAGCGTTGGCTTGGGAAGTTAGAAGTTTTAATCAGGGAATGGGAGAGAGAAAATTCATGGCAAAGTGAGGCCAAGATCCTTAAGTGATCTCTGTGCAGGAGGCTATTCATGCCAGCACAGAGCCCCACTGATTTCAATGGGGACTGCCTGCATGGAGCTTGCTGCAGGATGTGGGCCTTTACTAGCCAAGCTAAAACGTACTCAGGAGCTGCTTAAAGCCTGATTTTCATGTGTGTCCCCAAGCTGTTTTCTTTTTCTTTTTGGGCACTAGAGTTACCTCCATGATCTCAGTTCTGTTGGGGGTGCCAAAGTCAGAGGGCCAAAAAGTTTCTGCAGTTTGTTTACTTATACTTATACTGCCTAAAGTAAAAGCTCACAAGAGCAAATTTACAGTCCCACCCTATGGAAATGCATAGGAAGAGAGCCATAAGCCAAAGCATGCAGGCTGATAATTCATTAACTAGCTGAAGAAGAACTAAAAGAAGGAGTTGCTTCTTTCAGATGTTTCAAGAGCTACACAATCCAGAAGGCAATAAAAGCATTCATATAAGGTGATTGCTAATAAAATTAACCTGCATCATTCATGCCAAGATTTTTGAATTTACCATGGCATTTTGCTGTACAACTATAATATACCCTGGTAAAATCAAACACTAATGCTACATTTCAAGAAATCTACTTACGGTCTTATATGGCTCTTCCCTCATCTTAGTATCTGAGTGCCTCCTTGTTAGGATTGATGAGTGTATAAACAGTCCATAGGCTGCATTTGTGCAAGCCACATTATGTCCTGGTATACTAAGTCTACCTTTGGGTTTACAATGGTGTAGCCACATCTGTGCAAATTTCCCTAATGCAGATAGGTTCTTACAAAAAGAACATTGCAACCACATGAAGACGTGAGATCTATAATCTCCCATGGCAAAGAGAGGATAATAATGTACACTATCATATTAAACAAATGTCCCCTACACTTCAGTGGGATGGTTCACAAACCTATACATAGAAGCTCTAAGTTGAATAAAAGATATTATTTGAAACAATATTTTTATAACTGTTTTGTCTCAATATATTAAAATTTATGAACACTTGTTAATTTTTCATAGAATATCCCTACATGGATTTCCTCTTTTCTAATCTCTGTGTTTGTTCATCATATCCCTTGACCCTGACTGAATGGGTCCTTCAAGAATATAATTTATCCTTCTGGGATCAGATGTATGAACAAGGAAGCTACGGAATATATACAAAGTGGACTAATTTCATCTCTAGAATTTGGTGCATTACTTCAAAAATATGCTTGGCCAGTGGGCTAAGTTAGAAGAACTAATCCTATAGTAAAATACACTGCTACACTCTAATATTTTAAAAATAGCCAGTATGTTAACAGTGCTTTAATGAGGGCCCTTCATCAGTTAAACAGACATAACAGGATGGATAGGAACATAACAGAAAATAGCGGAACAAAGAAAATAGGTAGATGAAACCCTTACACCTTTATGAGGATTAGCTTAATGTCTTATGAATTGCCTTGACGATGAACCTCTTTTCACCAAAACTTTAGGCCTCAAAAATTCACATGAATATCTTTTAAATGTAATCCAGAGCAATACACCTCATACAATTATAACTTCACTCCATGAATGGCTTACCAGGTCATTTAAACACACTCTCTTAGGAACAATGAAACCCTCAGTTTAGTGTGCTAGATCATATTGTAATTTGGAAAGTGCAATTTTATTTACATAAGTGCAGCTGTGGAAACGTATTGCAAAGCAAACAACAAACTTGTTACTATTTTAATTATTAAGTTTTCACAGCTAATTCTCGTGGATTATTTCTGAAAGACTATTTCTATTCAGACAATTCATGAAATAGTTGGAGCTTACAATGCATTAATTGTATATTGAATAGAAATGGAAATTGAATTAGCTGCAAATTAGATTTTAACAGAAAAAAACTGCACAATCAATTTGAACACTGTAATTTAGTATCTTGTCTAAACTATATAGACAATTTATTTAAAAGTGTCTATGCTGGGTGATATATAGAGCAGTGATACTCAGACCTCTGTGGTTCAGAAACCAAATTAGCAATAAACATTATCCAGAAGAGCCACAGTAGTGTGAATTAATTGTTTCATTTACTGTTGTATTATTCATATTTAAATAGTATGAAAGGAGAAATATTTAGCTTATATATATATTCTCACAGTAAATAAATTAATGACTTAGTGCAAGTTTATAACTTAATGGTTAATAACATAGTAAACGCATCCTGATTTGTTAATAATTATGGTATATCAATGATGAAGTAGACTTTAAAGAAATTAGAAGGGGTGCAATGGATAAGACAGAGTCCGTCTAGGCAAAAATCATGTCAGGGAAGAAAACTGCCAGAGCTTCCCCTGGGATAGTGCTTGGGTGGTGTGTTACAGACCACCACAATCAGAATTGGATATGGCTAGAGACCTCCTTAATGTTTTTAATGAAATAAATACTACTGAGAACTGTGTTTTTAATGGGAGTTTTTAATTTCCCCAATATAGACTGGAAGATTAGTGCTTGTAATAATAATAGGGCTCAGATTTTCCTGGATGTGATAGCTGAAAGATTGCTTCATCAAATAGTTGCTGAACCAACAAGAGGGGATGCCATTTTAGATTTGGTATTGGTGAGTAATAAGGATCATGTAGAAGAACTGGTTGTAGGGGACAGTCTTGGTTCGAGCGACCATGAACTAATTCAGTTCAAACTAAATGGAAGGATAAACAAAAATAGATCTGTGACTAGGGTTTTTTATTTCAAAAGGGCTAACTTTAAAAAATGAAGGGAATTAGTTAGGGAAGTGGATTGGACTGCAGAACTCATGGATCTAAAGGCAGAGGCGGCGTGGAATTACTTCACGTCAAAGTTGCAGGAAGTATCTGAAGCTTGCATCCCAAGGAAGGGGCAAAAATTCATAGGCAAGGGTTGTAGACCAAGCATCTCAGACAGGTGATTAAGAGGAAGTCTACAAGGAGTGGAAGATGGGAGGAATCAACAAGGAAAGATATCTCTTGCAGGTCAGAAGACGTAGAGACAAAGTGTGAAATGCCAAAAGCCAAGTAGAGTTGGACCTTGAAAAGGGAATTGAAACCAATAGTAAAAGGTCTATAGCCACATAAAGAGGAAGACAACAAGAAAGAAGAAGTAGAACTGCTAAATACTGAGGATGAGGTGAAGGTTAAGGATAATCTAGATGTGGCCCAATATCTAAACAAATACTTTGCCTCAGTGTTTAATGAGGCTAACAAAGTGTTTAGCGATAGTGTCAGGGAGGCTAATGGGATTGAGAATATGGAGGTAGAAATTACCATATCTGAAGTAGAAGCCAAATTCGAACTGCTTAATGGGATTAAAACAGGGGACCCATATAATCTCCATCCAGGATACTAAAGGAACTGGCACATGAAATTACAAACCCATTAGCAAGGATTTTTAATTAATCTGTAAATTTAGGGGTTGTACCATATGAGTGGAGAATTGCTAACATAGTTCCAATTTTTAAGAAATGGAAAAAAAGTGAGGCAGGTAACAACAGGCCTGTTAGCTTGACCTCAGTAGTATGCAAGGTGTTGGAAAAAATTTTGGAATGAGAAAATAGTTAAGGACATTGAGGTTAATGGTAAATGGGACAAAATACAACATGGCTTTACAAAAGGTAGATCGTGCCAGACCAACCTAATCTCCTTTTTTGATGAAGATAATAGATTTTTTAGACAAAGGGAATGCAGTGGGTCTATTTAACCTAGATTTCAGTAAGGCATTTGATATGGTTCTACTTGGGAAATTATTAGATAAATTGGAAAAGATGAGGATTAATATGAAAATCGGAAGGTGGATAAAGAACTGATTAAAAGGGAGACTACAATGAGTCATACTGAAAGGTGAACCGTCAGAAGGGAGGGAGGTTACCAGTGGAATTCCTCAGGGACTGGTCTTGAGACCGATCTTATTTAACATTTTTATTATTGACCTTAGGAGAAAAAGTGGGAGTATGCTAATAAATTTCACAGAGGTATTGCTAATATAGAGAAAGATTGGGATATTATACATCAAGATCTGGATGACTTTGTGAACTGGAGTAAGAGAAATAGGATGAATTTAATAGTGGAAAGTGCAAGGTTATGCACTTAGGGACTAATAACAAGAACTTTTGCTATAAGTTGAGGATGCATCAGTTGGAAGTGACAGAGGAAGAAAAGGGCCTGGGCTTATTGGTTGATCACAGGATGATTATGAGCTGCCAATGTGATGCAGCCATGAAAAAAGCTAATGTGGCCCTAGGATGCATCATGTGAGGTATGTCCAGTAGAGATAGGGAGGTGTTAGTACCGTTATGCAAGGCGTTGGTCATACCTTATCTGGTATACCTTAAGGTCATACCTTATTGTGTGCAGTTCCGGTCTCCCATGTTTAAGAAAGACAAATTCAAACTGGAACAGGTGCAGTGAAGGACCACAAGGATGATCTGAGAAATGGAAAACCTGCTTTATCAGAGGAGACTCAAAGAGCTTGGCTTGTTTAGCCTAACCAAAAGAGGGGAGATATGATTGCTCTCTATAAATACATCAGAGAGATAAATACAGGGAGGGAGAGGAGTTATTTCAGCTCAGCACCAATGTGGACACAAGAACAAATGGATATAAACTGGTCTTCAGGAAGTTTAGACTTGAAATTAGACAAAGGTTTCTAACTATCAGGGGAGTGAACTTCTGGAACAGCCTTCTAAAGGGAGCAGTGCAGGGCAAGAAACCTAGCTGGCTTCAAGACTGATCTTGATAAATTTATGGAAGGATTGGTATGATGGGACAGCCTAATTTGGCAATTGACTGATCTTAGATTACTAGAGGTAAATATGTCCAATGGTCTGTGAAGGGATGTTAGATGGGTTGAGTTCTGAGTTAGTGCAGAGAAATTTTTCTGGGAGTCTGGCTGGTGAGTCTTACTCAAATGCTCAGGGTTTAACAGATTGCCATCTTTGGGGTCGGGAAGGAATTTTCCCTCAGGGCAGCTTGGCATAGGCCCTGGGGGTTTTTCACCTTCCTCTGTAGCATGGGGCATAGACTACTTGCTGGTGGATTCTCTGAACCTTGAAATCGTTAAATCATTATTTGAAGTCTTCAGTAACTCAATCCTAAATTAGGGGTCTATTACAGGACTGGGTGCGTGAAGTTCTCTGGCCTGCATTGTGCAGGAAGTCAGACTAGATGATCATAATGGTCCCTTCTGGCCTTATACTCTATGAGTCTAATTAAATCACACTGTTTTAATATCATGGAATGCAAAGAGCCACATGAGACACATTACAGAGCCACTTGTGACTTGCAAGCTGCAGTCTGAGTATCACTGAGGTAGCAGAACAGGAAAGGAGGGGCCCTCAAGCCTTGCAGACACTGAGGTGATCAGATGGCTGAAGCACTGTTCATCCTTGATAAGGGAGCAAACTCCACTTTCATGCTACAGAACAACGGGTGACAATTCTGACCCTGATCCACAGCCCACTGAAATCAATGGGAGTTTTTCCATTGACTTCAATGGACTTTGGAACTGGCCTTCTGGTAACTTCCTCTCAAACAGATCTCTCTCCCCTCCGACAGCTGTGTGCAGCGAGTTCTTTTTTTTTTTTTTTGTGGTGAGGCAACAAGAAACAAACGGCCTCCACAAGTGCTGACAACTCACATTTACAGCTGAAGAATCTGAAGCAAGTTAGATTTTCCTAAATTTCTGGGAAGAAAATTGCATTAATCTTAAAGCACTTTCTAACAAACATTTTATAAATGTGCTTCTGCAAATAATTTTAATTCAAGAGGATACTTTTACACAACAGGGAAACATTTTCCATGGAATCTATTTTTAAAATTACTTAATGGAACTACTTTCTCTCTCAGATGTCCTTAAGATGTTATATCCTTAAAATAATCTACTTGGTAGAAACACTCTGCTCATGAAATTCACATTTGCTGAATACTGAACAAATATTTTATTTTTTTCTTTGCTATTTTACAGTTCTGGTCTGCAATAAATAACCCATTGTCTCTGGGCCCTTGCATTGCAGTTCTGTGCTTATTCACACCTTTCATTCATGTGGCAAAAGTTTGGTCTTTTAGAAGATCTCCCAAAGAGAGTCAAATAGGCAACATACATCTGCCATATCCTTCATGACTAAAATATATCTTACATGGTATAGATACTACTCTAATTTTTGGAAATTGACAAAAGTATTAGATCGCAGGGTCTCACCATTAGGGCTTTTTGAACTCAATGGAGTTTGCAGTAAAAGTTATAACAGAGGGGGACTCCTCTGTCCACACAGAGCCCCAGTGAAGAAAACGGGACTCATCCAAGGCTCAGGGTCCACTTGCATCTTTTTATAACATAAGAATAGCCGTAATGGCTCAAACCAATGGTCCAACTAGCCAACATCCTATCTTCTGACAGTGGCCAATGCCAGATGCTTTAGCTGGAATGAACAGAAAGGGCAACTACTGAGTGATTCATCCTCTGTTGTCCATGCCCAGTTTCTGGCAGTTGGAGGTTTAGGGATACCCCGAACATGGCATGTCTCTGACCATGTTGGCTTGTAACCATTGATGGACCTATCCTCCATGAATTCTAAAGAATATCTAATTATTCTTAGAACCTAGTTATACTTTTGGCCTTCACAGCATCCCTTGGCAACATGTTCCACAGGTTGACTGTGCAATGTGTAAAGAAGTATTTCCTTTTCTTTGTTTTAAACATGCTCCCTATTCATTTAATCAGGTGAACCCTGGTTCTTGTGTTTACCACTTCACAGAACACTTTCCTATTCACTTTCTCACACCACAGACCTCTATCACACTCCCTTTTATTCTTCTCTTTTCTAAGTTCAACAGCCCCAGTGTTTTTATTTTGTCCTTGTATGGAAGGTGTTCCACATCCTTAATAATTTTTGTTATCTTTTTTTGCACCTTTTCCAATTCTAAGATATTGGTTTTTGAGATAGAGTGAGAACTGCACTCAGTATTCAAGGTGCAGGTGTACTGTGGATGTATATCATGGCATTATGATATTTTCTGTATTATTATATATCCTTTTCCTAATGGTTCCTGACATTGTTAGTATTTTGATTGCCATTGTACCGAGTGGATGTTATTAGAGAACTATCCCCAATGACTCCAAGATCTCTTTCTTGAATAACAACAGCTAATTTAGACCCCATTGTTTTGTATGTATTTTCGGGATTATATTTTCCCAATGTGCATTGCTTTGTACTTAACATTGAATTTTAGCTGCCATTTTGTAACCCAGTTTTGTGAGATCCCTTTGTAACTCTTCACAGTTGGCTTTGGACTTAACTATCTTGAATTATTTTGTATTGTCTGAAAATTTTGCCACCTCACTGTTCACCTCCTTTTCCAGATTATTTATGAATGTTGAACAACACACATCCCATTACAGATCCATGTGGACCCCATTATTTACATCTATCCACTGTGAAAATTGACCATTTATTCCTACCCTTTGTTTCCAATATTTTTAGCAGTCACTGATCCATGAGAGAACCTGCCTTCTCATTTCATGGCTGCTTTCTTTGCTTAACAGCCTTTGGGGAGGGACCTTGTCAAAAGGCTTTCTGAAAGTTCAGGAATACCATATCAAGTGGATCACTCTTGTCCACAGGACTATTAACACCTTCAGAGAATCTAGTAGATTGGAAATGCATGATTTCCCTTTACAAAAGCTGTGTTGTCTCTTCCTGAACATATTGTTTTTATTTATGTCTGATAATTCTGATCTTTACTACAATTTCAACCAATTTGTCTAGTACTGAAGTTAGACTTTCTAGCCTGCATTTGCCAGGATCACCTCTGAAGCATTTTTAAAAAATTGTCATTACATTATCTACCCCACCAGTCCTTTGGTTCAGAGGCTTATTTAAGTGATAGGTTACCCACCAAAGTTAGTAGTTTTACAATTTCATATTTGAGGTCCTTCAGAACGCTAGGGTGAATATTTGCAGGATAGGAACCTAAACAAGCATAAAAGTCCATACTCAAATTGTACTGCAGACCAAAGGTAAAACACTGGTCCCATTGAAGACAATGGCAAGACTCCAGTTGACTTCAATGGAACCATGATTTCATCCAAAAAGCACAGGGCTAATTTAGGACCTATGGTGCTCTGAACTCTTACAAAATAAGGGGTACCCTCTCAACTCCCAGGCTGAATAAAAGCTTCAAGACTGCATGAATAAGGCTCACCATGAACACAAGACAAGTCTAGAGATGCAATTAGTTTGACGGTTTATTTGTATTATGTATCATGAGAACTTGGACACAGCTCTCAGACCTGATCCATTTCAGTATGTGACACGTAATTTCCTTCAATCTATATTCAAACTTCAGGGAACAAAAACTAGAAAAATTAACAGCATTTCTTCGCAGCATTTGCTTCCCACAGAAGAGGGCACACTTTTATAAAATCTGCCATCACATCCCATTTTTTTTAATGAAACAGAACAAAGAGAAGTTTGCATTTTGTTTTAAGAAGTAATCCTTTAATGGTCCAATTCTCTACAAAGTCAGCTTCCCTGTTTCCTTTTATCTTGAAAAGGGAGAAAATAGGCTCTTTTCACTTTTTCCCCCTTTCAAAACATCAGTGCTATTTAAAGTAGCAGGGCTTCTTATGAACTCTGCAGTTCATTCTCATAAAAAAGCATTTTAAACGTAGCAACTTAATTATAGGTTTTTCTTAGTCAAAGAAAAAACTACTTATAATTTAAAAAAAGAAAAAGGCTCCAGCAATTTCTCTATATTTAAGGGGTCACAATCATGTGAATTCTGCAGTTCTTCTGCCAGCCAAAGCTACCATTGAATGGAACTTACTGAATTCAATAGACTTTTTGAAAGCAGGAAGACCACTCTGATCAGTAGCTGGGACTTTATTTTTGCCTTCCCAGGCAGGTGAATTTGCACACAGCTTTACAAACCCATTTCATTCAATTGCAGGATTGTTCCCTGATGTGCATTATTGTTTTATCCAATCTAGTGTTAGAGTTGGAATTTCTAACACTTTCTTCCTTCTACCACTATCCCATTACTTAATAGATATTGCGGCTGGAAAGATTTCTCTAACATTCAGCCTAAATTCTTATTCAGTTATATTCACTTGATTATCTTTACTGATGACACCAGGTAACATTCCTCACGCCTTTACATTTATCTCCCTTCAAATACTCGTAGGCTGTTCGGACCTGATTCATTCCGAGATGGATTTTAGTGGGAGCACTCATACTTAAAGTTAAGTATGTGTCTAAGGGCTTTGATGGATCAGGACCTTCATCTTTTATCTTCAGTCAATATCGTGCAGGCCCCCAAACATTTTTGTGGCTCTTATCTGCACTCCATGCAATTTGTAAGTCTCTCTGGTAAAGCTGAGATCAGAACTGAAAATTAATATCCCAGGTGATATATAGAGAGAGACTAATTTCACCTTGTCCTGTGATGCACACTAAAATTTCACTTTTGTTTTGGCTGCTACCTCTCCTTGCAAACTCATGTTTAATTTGCTATTCATCACCTCTACATTTTTTCCAGCATTACTGTTCTGGCTTTCTCTTTCCCAGCAAATGTCTCTTTCCCAGCTTGCAGTTTTCCAAGCTGAATCTCATTTTGTTATTTTCTAATCATGTTTTTAATTACTCTTGATCCCTTTTTAATGTTTCTCTAATTTCACTGGTATGTATAGCTCCTGCTAATTTAATATCATCTGTGAATTTCCATGGTACAATATCAAGAAAGGAGTATGATTTGCTTCTATTTAAGTTGTATAAGATTCACAGATATTTGAACCCAATCTATTGTCAATAAAATCAAAAAGTTTTCACAGTGACATCTTATGCTTAATCTCATTCAGTGAAGGTAGGCAGAACACGATTTGGGAAAAGTTCTGTATTTTCTAATGGTAAAAATAGAGATGTTCCTTTGTTTCTGTAAAAACAAAAATGTTAAAAGAAAGCAATTCATGTTAATGACGAATGGACCATTGCATCCATGTTGAAACACCAGTAAAGTCATCTGCCATCCTCCAGACAATGTAGGTTGGAAAATCATATTAAAACACTCCAATCTTATTTGCTGGTCATTCTCAAATTTAACAAATAATTTAAACAATTTAAAATTACAGCCAGTTACACTTGATCACATTTTGGAAAACAGTAATTTGATTAAACTGACATTTAAATGTCAAGTAGTTTTTCTGCACTCGTTTCCCATGATTGCTGACTTGCAATAAATGTGTTTAATTAGATGACTGCAAGAGTTTGGAATCTATTTTCTTTTCCATAGCAATTATGATGTCACAAAACTTTTATGATATTGTAGCTTTGAAGAATCAGTCTGGTGAGGAGAGAGGAAAACAGGTGGTGGGGAAGCATTCTTGACCTGAAGGGAAAAATATTATAGTACCCACTGAGATATAAAAGCAGAATTCTTTCTTCTGCCTATTGAATCCTGTTGCCTTATTTTAACTGGGAGACCAAAGTAGCTGCTGTCAATAAAAGGGCAGAGGACTGTTGTGAAGACACCCCAAAGTCAAGAGTATTCTGAAAGCAACAGGAAGCTTCAAGGATCAGGACACTTGAAGTGGAAAATAAAATGTTCCTATGTGCAAATGATTTACTTAAGTATATTATTAACTATTTATATTGCATTAGCACTTAGAAGCTCCAGTCGTGGTTAAGGACCCAATTGTGCTAGGTAATGTACCAAAAACAAAAAGATGGTTCTTGACCCAATTCCCAACCCAGTTGTCTGTGGGTTATATGTATATTCTTTTATATATATATATAAAAGAATCTCATGGTACAAGATGAATGACACAAAATGGATGGCCATAATGCTGAAAAGGTGACATGCCTAAGACATGCTTTCAGTTCTAATAATACACAGAAATAAATCATTGGCACACAGGAACATCAGTGTTCTAGACTCTTTTTTTAATCTCACTGGGTAACCTATAATTTTACACAATTACCAACCTGAGGATGAATGCATGCATGGAGCTTCATGACAGAAAAGTAGATAGTGGGGTAGAGGAGATTTCAAGGGATTGACTAATGATATAGCTTCTTTCTCTAGAAAACTATGAAATCTGACCAATGTCAGTAGTGACGATATTTTTTTAACTATTATATTCAGTGGCTTGGATAAAATGACTCAATTTCCATTGGACAGTTGCCTACCACTACCCTAGTTAGTTGGCATTTACTACACAGAAGCTGAAAATGTAATATGCTACGATTAGTAAAGAACTGAAAAAAATCTGTACTAAGCATTTTAGGAAATAGCTTGCAATTAAACAAATCCTGCAGACTTCTGTTACTCAGGAAAGGGTCCTACTGAAGTCAGGAAGTGAAATGTTAGCGCAACTGATTTCAGTGGCAAAATTCCCCTTGACTTGACTAGGGCCAGCATTTCAGCTAGGGAGGTTTTCTTGAGGAAGGACTGAATAAGAACTGCTCAGTTTGGCCCAACATTATCTAATTAGGTCATGCTGGTTCAATCATTGTGCTCATTATACACAATAATTTGGAGGACTCCTTTGACAAAGCATCAAGAAGTCATACATAAAATTGTTTAGAGCTCTTACACAGTGAAAATTACTGAATGTTTAAAGTTATCACTGATCAGAGTTATTTAAAACATGTATGTGCTAAATGGAATGGAATGATATGTTGTATTTTACATCAAGTGTTTTTTAAAAATCTTTGAAGTGTGATTATATTCTGAAAAGTGCCACTAATAATGGCATCGCGGCATTCTATGTTTTTATGTCAATTATCTGAATCCCAAATATTATCTAGAAAAAAATGGGGCACAAAAAAGGTTGGTTTTTGCTGGTGGTCTTGCAATCCTGGGATTTTAGCATTAATCTGGATTCTTTCCTTCTTGTACATCACCACCAGTAATGAAGCCAAATTATATTCCCAGTTACACCTGTGCAATTCCACCATCACAAGTGTGACTTCACTGGTTTTTCTACTTTTAGAATTCCTTTTAGAATCCCATTCCTTATGTTAGACATGATCAGAGTGAAATTGAAAGTAGTGTTGTTATAAAGAGGGATTGTCTAAGTGCAAAGGATGATTTAGTTGGGGCTGTTCTGCTTTGAGCAGGGGGTTGGACTAGATGAGCTCCTGAAGTCCCCTCCAACCCTAATCTTCTATGAGACTACAAAGTTGGGTGCCTCCTAAATTCTTATCCTAGCTCTCACATTAATTTCGTCCAGCTACGGACAAGTCACTTAGCCTCATTGTCTGTTTCCCCATCTGTAAATCAGTGACTATGATTCTTAGCTACATCACAGAGGTGTTTGTAAGGAGTCTTGAAGATGAATAATGTAAGTATTGATACCAAGTATCAATATCCATATCTTTATGACTAGGATACTGGCAGGAATCCTTAAGCATCTTGGATTTTTTAAAATAATTTGTATTTAAAACTCGAGTCCTCCCTTGAGTGTAGAGGGCTTGTTTAGTCTTTATTTCTGTCTAAATGTCTGGACCTCTCCTGTTTTTACAGGCCTTAGCCTGAGTGATGTCTAAATTTTTTCTATTATGTTAAATTATTGTTCCATTCTGTAGACTCAGGTGTTCCAATGATCTAGCTTCACTGACATTTTTTCCACATTTTGCAGCTTGTCTCTTCTCCCAAGATAATGCAATGATCATAGCTAAGGGATTCTTCAGACATGTAGACTCCACTTACTATGGACACATCATGTCAAAACAACATCAGGGATTTACACTTTGTGGAGGACCAAAAGACAAGGTCTTAAGGTCTGTGCTATCATTTCCCTCCCACCCCCACCTATGCCTGTGGTTCTCCGTTCTTTTTTCAGGTAGCAGAGCTTCTACTGCCACTTCCACTGCCTCTCCCAAAATTGTGCCAATGGGAACCAAGCATAAGACGGCCTAGAGATATTAAAATGAAGTAATTGGCATGCCATACTGGAGCTACATCTCCCATTCTTTCCCCTTTTTGTCACCAACCATACCGTCAAAAAAAATTTTTTCTTTTCTTTTTTCTTCTTTTTGTAAAAATTAAAAAAAACATCCCACCATAGCTCTAGGTCCCACAAAGTAATTAAGCATTACATATAGAAATACAATTCAGAATTCATACCGTAAATGAACTACCCAACCAAGATGAGTCAGACTGAAGACAATTTACACCCAAAATAGAATAATGAACATCCTATTCCACAGCCACTAACCCTCAACCCTCTTTCTTTTCAAAAGACTGAATTTGGGGAAAGAATTTGTGCAGAGTGTCCACAAGGTTAATGACTTCAGGCTCTAATTCACTGACTAAGTGAACACATTTCAGAGTCAAAGAACCTGTGCAGAGCATGTCCATTCAGGAATTTCCATCTGTAGAAATGAGGATTAAGGATAACTCTTAAAAAAATTCTTTTTATTGATTTTCCACCTACCTTAAGCTATCATGAGTCAAACTGGTACTGGACACCTAGCAGGGGTTTATTTCAAACAGAGAAATTTCCATTGCAAAACTGCATAGGTATTAGTTCAGATGTATTTTCATTTTTGATTCTTTAAAAAAAATCAAGTTTGAAACTTTGGCTAATTTGTAACTGTTACTTTAAAGCAAAGCATACCTTTGAAATGTAAAAACAATGAGAGTCCTGTAGCACCTTAAAGACTAACAAATTTCTGCAGGCATAACCTTTTGTGGGCCACAACCCACTTCGTCAGATGCATGAAGTGGAAACCACAGCTAGGAGGTAAATATATACATCCAAGAGTGAGAAACAATAATGGGGAGGCAAGTGCTAACAAAGTCAATTCGGTTAGGGTAGATGAGGCTTATTCACAACCCTTGATTAGCAGGTGAGAATGTGTGAACAACTGAAAATTACTTCTTGTAATGAGATAACCATTCCAAATCCCAATTCAGAGCCAGTCTGATTGTTCAAGTTTGCATATGAGTTCCATCTCTGCAATTTGTCGCTGAAGTCTGTTTTTGAAGTTTTTTTGTTGAAGTATGGCAACTTTCAAGTCAGCTACAGAGTGTCATGGGAAATTGAAGTGCTCTCCTACTGTTTTATGGATATTACCATTTTTTATGTTTGATTTGTGTCGATTTATTCTTTTGTGTAGTGACAGTCCGGTTTGGCCAATGTAGGTGCTGTTTGAGGGTCTGTCAAGTGATGACAAGGAAAATTTAGAGTCAGAGTTTTATGTGAGAAGGGACCACCAGATCCTGACCTCCTGTGTGTCACACAGGCCATCCAGTACCTGCACACTAAATCCAAAAACCCAAATTAGGCCCAAGCACTACAGCCCAGAGGAGAACAGACTATTGCACGCCAGAGAATGAGAATAGGAAGGCCAAGGTGCACCAATGCTGCAGGTCCTAGTGATAGCTGTGAAATGATTAAGATATTCTCAGAAGTGACCCATACCCACACACTGCAGAGGAAGGCAAAAGTCTCCAAGGCTACTGCCAACCTGACCTTCATGATCCCACATATGGCGATCAGTTAGATTCTGAAAATGGGAGCAAGAACCAGCCTGACAAACACTTAAGAGCTTGCTTGGAGTCATCTCAGGGCTCAGGCCCACACTGCCCCATGTCCCAGCTGTGGCCACCCTTGCTGTGTCAGAAGAAGGAGATTAAGAAAAACTGACCCAGAACACATAGAAGGTATGTGCGAAATCCCTTCCTGACCCAAGCAAGTAACCGGATGAACCCCTGAAACATGAGCAGGGACATGCACAGGAATTTAAATTTCAGTGCTTTTGGAGGGGCACGTTCTGTATCTCTGCTGTGCTGTCAGCTCCCACCAGAGCCCTGGGGGCCGAAGGAACTCTCCCCACCAGGGCTCTGGGGAGCAGAATCTCTGTGCCCCCTGCCAATTGGGGAGGCCAATGCCCCTGCTTCCTCTCCCTTGTGCATGCCCCTGAAAATGAGCTTTTAGGAACATGTGACAAACAGGAAGCGAGCCCTTGGGCTGTTGAGCCTTGCCTCCCAACTTTACAAACAACCTGTCATAAAACCGCACTCAAGTTTGTCCAGCTCTCTCTTAAAGCTAATTAAATTGTTTGTGCCACAGGCAGAGAATATTTAATTATGTTTTCATAATCATCAGCATACCCAACCATGCACAAAACATTGATTCATGAGAAATTAGACTGTACACTCTTTGAATCAGGGACCATCTTTTTGTTCTGTGTTTGTACAGCACCTAGCACATGGGGATCCTGGTCCATGACTGGGACTCCTAGGTGTCACCACAATCAAAATAATAAATCCATAGAGACAAATACACATTGTCTGGATAACTAAGGTAGAGGACATGATTTCTTCTCCTGAAATAGATTTCTCCATTTCCCAACCAATCAGATTGTCAGACAAACACAACTTTCTGATATTCTGAAATGGTCCAGAATGTACCTCTCCAGGCACTATGCTCATTCATTATACAGCACTGGAAGTTGCATATTTGAAATACAGTAAGGTGGGAAACCACCTTGACATAGAACTGTGATAGCAAAATGTCACCCATTACAGAAAAAATGAAAATGCAACATGTTAGCACAAAATCATAAACCCAGCTGTTCATATAAACCATAAACTGTTGCCCCAGAAACTATCCTTTCATCATTCTCTACTACCACATGGCTAGGCAGATGGTCTAGTTCCCAGCTGGTCCCTGGGACAATCCACTGCTTGCATCGCTTCTTCTGTGACACTCACAGGTTGTGAGTTCATGACAACAGTGACTTGTAAAATGAAACAATAAAAAATTAAAGTTATTCAAAATGAGTTAAGTGACACTGACTTGCTTGAGGAGTTACTTAGAAAAATTTACATACATCATATTTGCCTACACAGCTGTACATTTGCTGCTCCACTTCTTCGTACCTGCTATCTCTTTTTTTTGTGTGCCTGTTTTAAGATTGCAAATGCATATTATATTAATTCTTGCCTCTGCATTTCCCTGCTCATCCTGTTTGTGCTATGTTAAGATTTTAGGCCTGGATTCTACAAACGTATTCATTTATATAACTTTACTCATGTGAGCAGGCTCACTGATATTAAAGGAACTGCTTCATTAGGAACTTTACATAAGTAACCTTTTGTGGGATTGGGACACTATATTGAAAGGGCTCTTGAAAGGGATTGTCTATATTTGGACCCACAGAATGTGAAGAACTTTGTTGGTGGTAATTTTTTTTTTTTTTAAAGAGAGGGCTAAGATAAGAGATGAGCTGTGATTGGTTGGCTAGCACCTCTGCTGCCTTCCATGAATGGTCCAAATAAGAGTGTATTGTGAGGGCTGGGGGTAACTGAGGCAGATTGTAATGAAGTGTCTTGTTAATTTGAAATACTGCACTATACCGTCGTTATCAGGGATGCTTTAATGATCATCACCTTATGTAATATTCTCCTCACTGCTCAAGTAGAGTAGCATGTTATTCACTAAAATTAAACATCATTTTTTTATAACATCAAAATCCTTTCCTCTCTTGGATGGTGCAGTCATAAAAGTGAACTATGCTCTATGCATATTTCTCTTTCTATATCAATCTTAGTCTGCAAAAAGTGTTTTGATTTAATAAATAAAACATTTAACAACCTGGTGTAAATAATGTAAGAACGTATCATTTCTGATACATTCAGAAGTGCTTAAAATTATTTTGCTGTAAAGACTGTTTTACAAATAACAAAATATCGTAAATTTTGCCTCAGGCGTTATGTAAGGCTATGTGTGGCAGTTGCAGGGGGAAAAAAGCAGAATTAGTTCAGCACAGCTCACAGCTGTGATCACTGGAGTAAAACTCAAGGTCCAGAGGCCGCTAGCTGAGATTTTATACTGCAAATGCAGCTGTACTTTACTACTGCTCCACTGGGCCTGATGCTAATAATTTTTAAATGGCCTGTTAGTTACAACAGTGGCCTCCAGCTACCTCCAATTTCAAATCCTGTTAACGTTCATGTATCTTTAAAATGTTTTATGGTCTTAATTTACATATATTAATTCATAATTCCCAGATACTCTCCCTGTTAGTGAAAAAGCCCAGCATATCATGAATAAAACTGAAGAGCTGGTGGATGAAACGTGGTTGTGATAATGTGCATCCAAATCAAATCAATCAGGCTAAATGTATCCGTGCAGCCACACTGCTGCATGTGTTGCTTTTTCTCTGCAGTGCTCTGCAGAATCAAACTGACTGTCCTTAGCATAATGGATTAGTGTTGTTTATCAGCACTCAGAAGGACCGCTGTAGCTACAGTTTTAAAAAGAAACAGATCTAAGAATACCTATTTAGTTATTAAACAAGGAAAAATGTTATCAAACGATTTCCACACAATATGAAATGAAGAAAAGATCATTCTAATAAGAAATACTCAAATACGTAATTTCCAGTTTTTAACCCCTTTTTCTTCTGACCCTCACTTTATTTATTCGGAGCCCCCATGCTGCAGTCTTTACTCAGCATTGTCACTAGTATCTTTACTCAAATTGTCACTAGTATCAATGGAAATTTTGCCTGAGTAAGAACGGCAAGATCAGGCATTTTCTTTAATTGTATGCAAACACACACCTCACTACACGTACTCCTATGCCCATTGAAGCCTGAAGCCAATTCTGATTTTAAAATGATTTAATTGTCCTAAAAATTTAAGGTCTTACTTAACATTTTTAACATGCATTGGTATCCTTAGCTTCTAGATACTACAGTGATTTGAATCCTGTGCTTCAATGATATAGATTACAGATCAAAATTAACTTGTGTTACTTCACAGCTTTTAATGTTAGACAATACTGAGTATATTCAAAAAGAATTCCAAACTAGATATGGGGGATTTGAATGAAATTTTGAAAATATTTATCTAAACCCAATCAATTGGGCAACAGTGTATGGGATAAAGTATTTTTTCTTCTCTGAAGTGGTACAGAATCAAGGTACCTGCCCTTGGCATAATGGATTAGTTTTACTTATGGGCACAAAGAAACATGGTTGCTGCTATAGCTACGGCATCAAGTATTTTTCATAGGTTGATTAGAAGTGGAAGCGTTGCCACCAATGGGAAATACTGGATAGAAGTATATATGGGATTTTTAAAATCTTACTTTTTCCCCACGTTCTTTCTTTGTTTATTTTTGTGATATTTTCACAATTAGGCTCCTATAGTAACATCACTGACTAAGACAAGAGATACAGCATCGTTCCAAACTTTCCTACATTGGCTTTCTAACACCACAGTCAATGCCATTTGACCTCCTTCCAAGCTGTCTTTGGTTCGGTGTTTGATTAACCACACCAGAAACTGAATAAGGAAGGGCTACACAAAAATTCAGACCATTAATCCCCTTTCGTGTTTTCTTCAGTTCTAGTACACAGGCTACTGATCTCACATATATTAAGTCTGAACTAGATGTCTCCCAACATTTAAACAACCAAAGGAACATATCTTGACATCTCAGGGAGTGTACAGTATTGCCAAACTGGAATTTCTTGTTGTTTAAACAATGCAGTTGCTTAAATTGTTTGATTCGTTTAAACTACACTGAAAAAAAATTACTGGACATATTGGGCCAAATTCAGCCCTGCCACTGGTTGGTACAATTTTACAGGCATCACTAAAAGTACACTAGCTTCTCTGTGGGCTGAATTTGAGCCAGAGTTGAGCAACCACTGAAAGGGAATTTAAAAAGTCTATCCAAGGGAGTAGCAATTTAGAAATAAGACAAAATAAATGTCAAAGCTTTAAAATATGGGTTGACTGGCCATCCACTTTATATCACATGTATGAGTTCATCATTTTCATCATCCCACCACAAGATCGAACAGCGTTCACAATAATAAAAACACATTAACAAACAGAGCCCAGTGCTGTTAAAAGAAAAAGAACGCATTTTCAATAACTGAACATCAACGTGCACACATCATAATTTGGAAATTCTGGCCCACAACATGCAGATCCTCCACTTCATCATTTTAGTGTACCACGTTCAGACCTAGGGTAAAGCAGGTGCCATTCCACTGAAGTCAAATATAATTCACCTGCTTATCTACAAGTGAATTTGACCCACTGAATCAATTTTATGTCAATTTTAGACCACAAGGAATGACCTATATTATCCCCTGTTACTTATTACTTAGAATGAAATACTTAATGACCATTTATTATAGGATAGCAGCATGACCAGGTGCCGGTACAATACAAATCAGACTGAGTAAATAATTTTATTGCCATAAAAGATGAGGCAAAATTCCATCTTCAGTTGTGTGCAGCTGGCTCCCCATGAAGTCAATGGGAACTGCTTGTGTGCACTGAAGGGCAGAATCTGTCCTGAGGTCTTGATGTTTCAGCATCAGAAAATAATAATAACTATACCCATCAATGGACGTTTTGTAGGAGACAGTTCTTATATTCTGTACCATATGCAGTTTATGTCTAGACACATCAGAATAAGGTTTTAGTGCCATACTGAAGCCTTATCTTGTGATTTCATACCATGACTCCTAGATTAATGTCTAAACCTTACCATTATTTCAAAGATCTGATTTTGCTCAACTCCCTTTTTGTTTTTAAATTAATGGTAAAAGAGCTTGTGATGATATTGTTTAGTTTCTTTTCAATATGAGAAAACTGTCTCCGGAGACTTGCTCCGATATCTGTTCATTTCATATTTTGACATTGTAATGTCATCTCCTCAAGTTTGTACTGACATTAGTCTTGGAAACTTTATGACAATGTTAAGACTCATCAAGGAGAAAGGTAAAACAGCTGTCACAAAATACATTATAGAAATCAGTTATTTCACATGCCTAGTAGCTAATTTCACTAACAAATATCCTGGTTATTTAGAAATTTAGGTTTACTTTTGTAACCACTCCATGTACTGAAATAAGTATGAATTCTCTTCATGGAGTGGCTGTGGAATTAGACCTTTAATTTCTGTTTTTAATATTTACTTATTGAAATTAACATCCCAGGAATATTTCTGCTATATCTAAAAGAACTTCAGTTTTGCAAGGTATGGAAAGTACAATGAAAAGGCCTGGTCCACTTATATCATTATAATGTAAGCTCTACCCTTTCAAGGACTGAAGTCATCAACAGATCTCCATGTGGGTTCAGGTATTCACCTGTCCAGAGGACTGGCTACTAAATTTGTGCAGAGTAACCATGGCTGTGCTCTGGAAAGGACAAATGAAGGTATCAGATACCTCCGAATGAAAAGGAGATGATGTGGACCGGTCCTGATTTTTGTAATACAAGGGGGATAATATGTTTCTTTTAGATTTACCCTTATCTGATTGACTGATGGAATCATGTGCCTGCATTAACATACCCAGGGACACCTGCTACAAAAATATATGTGTTATTTTTGCAGTGGCTCTGATAACACTGGAAATGTAGTAAATAAATTGTGTAAAAAGAGTTTGCTTTTAGGTTATCTCTGATCCATGTGCAGCTACAGACTGCAGACTGATGGGTTAGGCAACAATACTACAGAAAAGGACTTGGGGTTACAGTGGATAAGAAGCTGGATATGAGTCAGCAGTGTGCCCTGGTTGCCAAGAAGGCTAATAGCATTAGTAGGACCATTGCCAGCAGATGGAGGAAAGTGATTATTCCCCTCTATTCAGCATTGTTGAGGCTGCACTTGGAGTATTGTGTCGAGTTTTGGGCCTCCCACTATAAAAAGGATGTGGACAAGTTGGATAGAGTCCAGCAGAGGGCAACAAAAGAGATTAGGGGCCTGGTGCACATGACTTATGAGGAGCGGCTGAGGAAACTAGATTTGTTTAGTTTGCAAAAGAGAAGAATGAGGGGGGATTTGATAGCAGCCTTTAACTACCTAAAAGGGGGTTCCAGGGAGGATGAAGCTAGGCTGCTCTCAATGGCAGTAGATGACAGAACAAGGAGCAATGGTCTCAAGTTGCAGTGGTGGAGTCTAGGTTGGATATTAGGAAAAAGTTTTTCACTAGGAAGATGTTGAAGCACTGCAAAGGGTTACCTAGGGAGGTGGAGAAATCTCAATCTTTAGACGTTTTTAAATTGCAGCTTGACTAAGCCCTGGATGGGATGATTTAGCTGAGGTTAGTTCTGCTTTAAGCAGGGGGTTGGACTAGATGATCTCCTGAGGTCCCTCCCAACTCTAATCTTCTCTGATTCTATGATCTTTTGCAAAATGTGTGTGATCAGGGAATCAAGTAATTACCAAGATTAAGATTTTAAGTTTTTTGATACAGATGGCCTCACCATACCTAAAATGCTGCCAAATTCCTGGATTTTTTTTGTAGTGCTGTCATGTGTATTATGTCTAAAAAGGAAAAATTTTTCAGACTTTTCTCTGCATTTTGAGAAAAAAAATCTGCCATCTGGCTTATGGTTGTGATAAATAATATATCTCTGTATTTACGAAGGACTAGTAACTAGAATAACACTTGGTTTTATGTGGCCAAGATGGGGATTAAGAGTGTCTAAATGCATACCTAGCTCACTAATCCAGTCACAGGTGGAAAGCTAGGACCCAAAGTGACCATGAGCATGAAAAAATGTTCCAGTTTCTGAATTAATTTATGGAATGCTAGTTTCCAATGAAGTAACTCTATTGACTCCAGTGTAAATGAGAGCAGAGTTTTCATTCAATTTCATTCAATGAGTTTTCCAACTGGCTGACATATTTATCCTTTTCTGTCTGCCTTGAAAGTCAGTGTGCGGGATGCTTAGAATTTGTGTTTTAATGGTTAATGAGCCAGACTATGTGGAGGCAGAGTTGGATTTCAACTTAAGCCACCGGTATTCTGTGTAAAATGTATCCATTCAGGGATTTTTGATATATTGGACATTTTTTGTTTTACAGTGCTGCTGGATGTTTCTAGTTACACTATGTACTATTTTTAATGATTTCTCTGACTTTCTTTATTCAAGAAAAAGTAACAGACTGCAGTGGGAGTAGCTGTCAAAATTATAACGTGAAGAGGTTATCAGAGAGTATTATTTTTTCTCTTTCGTTTCTGAAACCATTCTCCACTTTTGATGTCTACCACATGTATATTTTAGAATACCTAACTGGTAACTAGGCATCTGATAATGTGCCAGCCAAAACAGCACCTACACAAAGTGGTATAAATCTAGTTATATATGCAAATATGTAAAACCATTAGGTTCAGAAGAAATTCATTAAAAGATTTACATTTAACAAGAGAAAAATTATTAGAATACATTAAATTTAATCTAGATGAATTTTTTAATGGTTCTTGTTCAACTAAAGAGAACGTTACCTACTGACATAATTTTCTGCTCTTTGAGCCTATCATTCTAATAAGCATTCAAGTGCCAAAAACAAAAAAGTGAAAATTAGATGCAACTTCTGGAAAAAATATTAATTGGGAGCTACCATTTTTTATTTTAAATATAAAAAGCACCAGAATAATGTAAAAGATTCAAGTATCTATACTAGACATTGTAACGTGTATAATCAGAAAAATAAACCCACTATCATCCAGATTCAACAAAACACATGTATAATTTAACCATTTTATTTCAGTGGGAGTACTTACACAAGCCTAATTTTAAACGTTACATGGTTTACTAGACTGGAGCCTCTATGGACATGACAGCAGATAATTGTATATCTGGATGCTGTACTATAGCTACAAAGATAGGAATGGCATGATAGATTAACAGTGTGCCAAAACCTGTAGTAGATGTTTATCTTTGCTTTCTGAATCACAGCTAGAGCTGATCATGAATTTTTCCATCAGAAGGAATAGCTTTCACAAAATAGAAGTTTTGTTTGGGAAAATTTTGATTTTGCCAACATTTTATGATCTTCCATCAGAGACCAAAAATATTGGTTTCAGGTGGCTTTGGCCTGAATCAAAATATTTCAGTTCGTTGAATGGTCCAAAAAGTTTTGTTTCAGGTTAGTTCAACATTAAACTGCATTTTCTATTTTGGTGCCTTGCCTCATGAGTTGTGTTTTTGACCCTCCATTTTTTTCTATAAGTAGAATTCCTGGCTGGACTTCATTTCCTTTGATCCCCAGAATCTGTTCTCTGACCAATAGTCAGGTGAATTATGGGAGTCCTATGGCTCTGGGTATATCATGGGAAATGTAATCCATCTAAGGAGCCTAGGGGAGAATGGGGCATCAGGCAACCCAAACTGCAACTTCCATGTTTCAATATTCCACAATATGAAAGTACAGTTTGATGTTGAAGTGACTCAAAATGAAGTATTTTGGGTCAGTTTTGCTAACTGAGTTAAAACATTCTGATTCAGGAATGTTAAAATGTTTTGGTTTGATTAAGAAAAATGTTTAATCATTTATAAATCAAAATTGTTTGGAACTATTTATTCTGTGAAAAGTGTCAACATTCCAGCTTTTCATCCCAATTTGGTATGAAAACAGATGTTGAAATATTGGCATTTCGCACAGGATGGAAATTCTCATTTTTGCTCAGCTCTAATCATAGCAAGGATCTGAAACTAGATGTAAGGCAATCTGGACTGGTTGGATAAATCTCCATCCAGGGGATTTCCACTAGTTAAGACTGCACAGAGCAAGTTTTCTTAGCATCTATCACTGGTAGAGCGTAGGACTGTACAAACTTATGTTCCGGTGTCAATCAGATTCAGAGCCAGTATTCTCTGTAGCACTCTAATCTCTTCCCCCTTCATCTGATTATCACTAAACCAAGGTGGCCCATATGGATTGCTACTACGTAGGTGCCTTAAGATGACTAATATTTTACTAAGTCATTACTACACTGGTCTAGTAGGTAGGTGTCATGCCCCTTCAGGAGTGCTTGGAAGCCCATGGAGCTCATACATTTTACCTAGTTCATCCACTTCCATCACAATTTATTTGGGCTAGATGCCATGAGAATCGCTCATTGTGTGAAGTTCTATGTCCTGGGTAGTTCAGGAGGCCAGGATAGATGATCATAATGGTCCCTTCTGGCCCTAAAAATCTGAGTATCCAAGGTTCATAAGTCTCCAAAGGTGGATGACCATGGTTGGCTTACTACATGGCAGACAAATGAGAACATCTAAAGCAGGTGATGACTGTATTTTCTAACATTTCCAATTTCCATGTCCAAAATTTAGGCTCCAGAGTATTTCTGGTTGTGTGAGTTGGTTTCAAGACTTCTTGGAAGCTATCATAATCTTGAATTGTGTGTTGAAGGGTACCATCCAGGTAGTCAAAGTCCCTCACAATTATGAATGTAGGAGATTCCAGTAGGAGTGAGAAAGCTCAGTTGGCTTCTGCAGAAATTCTGTATAGCACTAGAATTTCTATACCGGCTTTTGTGCCAGGATTTGCAAATAACATGGGTACACTTGAACAAGTCTCCTGTTGAGTGCTGGCCTCTTTTGGATCTGGAGTCAGATGCAAGATGTCAGGAACATGGGACTGAATTCCTTTGAGCTGAGCCCAGGCCTAGCCAACTCAGCTCTCCAGCCAGTTAATGAGCCAAGGTGGGTTATGGCTGGATCACCTGTTTGGACAGCCAGCCCAAATGACTGCAAGGAGCCTACAGGTTTGCAACTATACTTAGCAGTAGTGGCAGGTCATTGGCTCACCACGCTGATTCCCACAGCTGCAATCAGTCCTGTCTCTGCCTTATGTTTGCCCTGCTCCAGTCCAGCCCCGCTTTCCTGCTTTGTTCCTGAGTCCAACTCTGACCCTTGGCTCTGGTTCCTGACTGCTGCCTATGGCTCCAACCATTAGGCATAACTGCCACTGCTATGACCACTAGGCCTGATCAGACAGACCCTGGTCCATGACACGAAGAGTTTAGCTACCGCATCCTTTAGTCTGCTTCCAGCTGGTCTGAGCTGCACCAACATAAATCCAGCATAATAAACCAACCAGTTTTTAGTGCTATATGACAGGTTGAGAGTTTAATCTGTCATCAGGTCTTGAATAATGATAGACTTGTTAATTACTGGTGAGTAACATGAGCCTCCATTTAGGGCCACCTATCTCCAGTGCTGTCTCTTTATTGTACCCACGTTGCTTCTTCTGCCCAGTAACTACTGGGTTTAATGATAATGTCCAGGAGCACACACTAGAGAGACATGGGGAAGCCAAATATAGAATAATCTTCTGTACAAGTGTTTTTTGAGAGATTATTTTGTGAATGTGTATATATATATGCACACACATACATACCACACAATATGCATGTTATTTTCATTAAATCTTTAATTAAAAGTGTAGATACAATATGCATAAGAAAATCTCTATGGAGGACACATACAGGGCACCAAGTGAATGGCTTCATGGCAGCTGACTTGTGACACTCAGAATATTGACACTACCTTGCTCTTTGTAAACTATGCAAATGAAGATAAATCTGATACATCAACTACCATAAATCTATAAATACACCTTCATCACCATCAACAGCTCATTTAAAAACCATTCACAGCACACAATAATATAACCATATTACCTGTTATATAACAGGAATATAACCAGTCACAGCACACAGTAATATAACACACCCACACATACAAACCCATCCACCCTCCCAACACAGTAATTTAAAAACTCCTTTTAAATTACTGTGTGTATAGATATACACACACACACACGATTTTTATACTATATTTATAAATATATATATATATAAAAATTATATAAATATAATATACTATATTATATTTTTATGACTATAGTCATACTAGTTTACTTTAGAGTGTACAATAAGAACACAAAATGTTCTATAATTAAGTTTCAGTGGCTCAAGAGCTGGACAACTTGCTAAATATAGCATTTAAATGATCATATGTTTAGGCTTTTGGGAGATTTAGACTTAATTAAGATGAAGGGAGGAAGTTCACACCTCTGTGGGTGTTACTGTTGTAAACTGTCTGGATGTGGACTCAAACAGACAGTTATAGAATCATTTATACAGTGAAGGCTATCTTCACAACAGTAGAAAATAAACCAGTCTTTCAAGAAATGAAAGTTCAGTCTAAAGAAGTTTACTAAACCTGCATGTTCTCGATGTCTGAGAATCTCAATTGCTCCTATTCACAGTAGACTCCTTAACCTTTAAACAATTCATAGAAGTGTGGGTGCATATATTAAACTACCAGCAGCTACTTTCATACATTAATCTCTTTGAGCTTGAAATAAGATTTGTAGCTGTTTATTATATTATCAGCAATGGAATGTACCTAATCCCAAATAGATTCTGCTGTATCTAGTGTCCTCTGTGGTTATGTTTCAGGAACTGACTGAGAAGGTGAGAGTAAGACGTACTCCATGAAATAAATAATGTGTTTACAGAATTCAGGAGTTGGTACAGTTTTACAGATCAAGAAAGAAAGATTTGGGGATTAAATCATCAATATTGATGGTTAAGGTGCCATGGGAGGAAGTATTTTAAAATGTGAAAGGAAAAAGGCTTGAGAATCCTAGATGATATGCCTAAAATTCTTCTGAGAAGGAAGAATGAAAAAATAAAGCAATCACTGTAAATTCACAAGGGTCTGTTTAAATATTTGAGGCTGAGAAACAAAACAAACTAAACAAACAATTGAAGAAGTATCTCAACAAGAACAGAAACAGTTCAGGCTTGCAGATAATAGAGAACCTCAGGAAATGAAAGCTGAAAGGGTTAATGAGCTCCAAAAATGTTAAAGAGGATTAAAAGGGCTTTTATAAATATAGCAAATGATAAAAAGTAGGTTAATAAATGAAAAAGGAATTAAACCAAAGGATCAAAAGTGACACCTAGTAAAGAGTTTGAAAATTGTACGTATAGCAAAGAAAATACAGAACAGGAAATGTAGTACTGATTTTTTAAAAACCCACTAATTACAGAGCAATAAACGTAATTTAAGAGTAAATTATGGAACAAAGATTGAGGTAAAAAAAAATCTAGAGAATAGGGAAAAACATGAATAAAAGGCAGCAGTTAATGAATAATAAATCAGCAACAGTCAAAAAAGCTAACAGAATATTAGGAATCTTTAGGAAAGGGTTAGAAAATAAGACAGAAAATATCATATTGCCTCTTTATAAATCCATGGTATGCACCACACCTTGAATACTGCATGCAGATCTGGTCACCTCATCTTAAAAATATATATACTGGAATTGGAAAAGGTACAGAAAAGGGCAACAAAAATGATTAGGAATATGGAAAAGCTTCCATATGAGGAGAGACTGGGAATTTTCAGCTTAGAAAAGAGACAACTAAGGGGAGGTCTAGAGAGGTCTATAAAATCATAAATGATGTAGCAAAAGTAAATAAGGAAGTGTTATTTACTCCTCATAACACAAAAATTAGGGGGTTACCAAATGAAATTAATAGACAGCAGGTTTAAAATGAACAAAAGGAAGTATTCCTTCACACAATGCACATTCAACCTGTGGATCTCCTTGCCAGAAGATGTTGAGAAGGCCAAGACTATAATGAGTTTCATAAAAGAACTAGTTACATTCATGGAGGATAGGTCCAACAATGGCCATTAGCCAGATGGGCAGGGATTGCTGTTTGCCAGAAGCTGGGAATGGGTGATGGGCTGCATCTCTTGATGATTATCTGTTCTGTTTCATTCCCTCTGAAGCACTTGGCATTAGACACTGTCAGAAGACAGGATGGTGGGCTAGATGGACCATTGGTTTGACCCAATTTGGCCATTCTTATGTTATGTTCTTCTGTTGCCAGATAAACGTGAAAGCTTTTTCAAAGAAACAGAATTACAAAACTATTGGATGAAGGGAATGTAATGGTCATAATCAGTGTTGGGAAAATGCTCCGGGAGGGGAGGGAGAATCACAATTTTTTTTTGCTTTTTGAATGAATTGCTTTTAGATGTTATCATCCTCTTGTTTTATCATTCCCCAAACATTAAGTGAAATCAAAGTTTCATAGCACAAACACTCAAAAAAGAAAGTGTGTGTGTTAAATATTAAGTTTGCTTTCTATGAGCAATTTGAAACCTGAACCTTAATCGTAAGAGATATGAAGAAGAGAGTACTTGATAGTTCACAAATATTTGAAGAATTTAAATATTAAGGATAGAAAGAAATTTAGGTTTGCACAATGGGGTACAATTAGGATTAATAGGATGAAACTAAGAGAGGGATGATTTCACCTGAATACAAAGGAAAATGTCCTGATGGTGATATTGGGTTCTAGAATAATCATCCAAGGAAAGTGGCAGAAGCTCCATTACTTGAAACACATAACTGCAAGCAAAACATTGGGAAATGTACTGTCACAAAAACAACTGCATTGGAAAGGAGATAGAGAAGGTGACACAACGTCTGAATTTGACCCATCAGTGACTAGGGCTGAGGATTTGTCACATCTTATTTGTATATAAAAAAAATCAGGGAGCAGTCACAGTACATTTAGTAAAAGTCCCGTTACTAAGTTTACCATGACTACACACTGATGTTTTTAAAATATTTTTTATTAATGATGCCCATCTGCTTGCCCCGATGAGGGGGCACAGACCACGCTCAGCAGCATCCTCTGTACCCGGCACTGGATCCCTAGCCCTGGCCTGGTGCAGAGGTGAAGGGGGCAGAGTGCCCACCATGCACTCAACCGGCGTAACGACTCCTGTGGCACTCCTGAATCCCACACAAGTTGGGCCAAGTGATCTGCTCCCGGTGTTGTAACCAGGTGTGTGGGGTGATAACACTCTCTCCACCTCCCCGTCATGAGGAAGGGTTGAGTTGGCCAAACTTGAGTGGCACTGGGACCCAATACATCAGCTTGCAGTGCCATTTGCTGAAGTTTGGTCTGCCCCTCTCTCCTGCCCCCCCAGTCATGATGCAGAGGTAGGTGGGTTGTGGGGAGTGGGGAGCTGTCCCTAGCCCCACCGCAGAGGAGTGCAGAAGCTGCCGCAGTAGGGTGAGTCACAGACACAAGAAAAAAAGTCATGGACAGATGGGAAAATCATACTATCCATGACATTTTCCCTCCTTGACAACCCTGCAACCCATGATGCATGATGAAAATCTCTTATTATGTTGTGGGGGTTATTCAGTACTCTGTGAGAAGCTTGTGTCTTTAGAGCTGTTAATCTGATATATCTCAGTAGCACTAAAACTTTATGAACATATAAAACTGTTTAATAAAAGTGTTTAGGGTTTTTTTAAATTCCTATCTAAAAAGTTAATTTAGAGTCCATGAAACATACAGATTACAAGCAAATCTCTACTACAGAGATTTCTACATTACAAAAACTACCATTGAAATTGGTAATATTCATAAGGTCTCACGGAGGTGGAGGACTGGATGGATATGTAGAACGTGCTATTCTACATTTATTTTAAAACTTTAATTAAAACCTTTTTTTCATTAAACATACTCTTTTTTAAAGATGTATTTGTGCTAATGAAATGTTCACTCTATTTGAATCCCAGAAAGATAGGCAAAGCCCACCTAGAAAAAAAGACTTGTCCCTCAGGCAAGGGAGGGAGCACTGGGATGGGAATCAATTGATTTTTTAGTACAACAAAAGAAATTAAATATACTGGATTGACAGACCTGGAGTCTAACCTCATTTACCCATAAATCAAGTGCAAGCACAGATGGCAGAATTCTGCTGATAGGCCTTTATGCTGACCTAAAGGGTTGTCTTTGCAAGTAAATATCTAGCTCATTCTCCATAACACTTCTGCCCTGATATGGTCATGGATTTGTGTTGTAAACAGTTTTCCATTTTGAACAATACTGAGACCACAAACACATTTCAAATAGACATTAGACTGTAACAGCTTCCAGTTGCTATTGTTTTTGGCTGCCTTTGAACTCATCTAGGGGGGAAAGACTCCTTAGCCTGTAACCAATCCCTGAAGTTATCTAGTTGCTAGTGAACATCTTAGAACTGAATTTTAAATTTCCCTGGCTCACATTTTTCTCTTACTTTGAACAGTGTGTGCATATGTCTTAAAGCACGTGTAAGTCTATGCTCAGAACAATGCTTGCTGCAGGAGTTCATAACCCCAGTCTACCAGGAAATGTTATGCAAATGTTTCTTTGCTTCCTTTCATCATCAGTGTCCATGACAGCACAAGTACTTTTGCATTGATTTGTTTAAAAATCCTCTTGTGCATCATTACAAAACTACTACATGTTATTAGGGCAAGAGCCAAGCCATGTCTCAATGAATGGGACAGATCACTATAATCTTAGGCTGCTTTCTTGCTAAACTAAAGCGACATGATTGTGAATATAGAGACCGATCCTTCAAGTTGCCTACTGAAGTCAATCAGAATTGAGGTTGCTTAGAACTTACAAGATTCAGGTTTGTGTTGGTATCTGGTACATGAAGGTTTTTTTAATTCAGTTTCTACAGACATTTTAGATCTGCAATGCTATGATGATGTTTAAATACTGACAGCCAGATCCTCCACTGGAGAAAATTGAAGCCAATGGAACTGTGCTAATTTTCACCAACGGAGAATCTGTCCCGCACTGAAAGTTAAATTTCTTCAGCTGTGCCAAAATGTACTACATGCCCAAGTTAATTGACTTCCCATTCCCACATCTTCCGTAGCTAGTTTGCAATATTTAGCTTCTTCCCAAAACTTTCCTTCTTCTTCATGACACTGGCATACACTTCAAAGAGAAAAAGAGGCATAGTTTATCATGCTCTCCCCCTTCTTCTCCCTTGCCATCAACTCCAACGTTACATCTCAGGGCCAGCCTTACCTTCACAGATGTTGCCACTGTTTCTGATCTCTATTTCGTTTGATCTCTTACATTTTGGCTCCAGGCATTAATAACACTATTTTTTTTATGGCTCTCCTCCTGTCCTACCTCTCTGACTGATCCTTTAGCTTCCTTTTTGTGGTTGGTCCTGCTCCTTCCTTCTCCCACTTCTAGTAGGGGGTATAGCAAGGCTCTATCTTAGGCCTCTCTCTTCTCTCTCTGGGTGAGCTCATTTGTTCACACATCTTTAACTACATCTCTTCACCTATGACTCAAATCAAACCATATCTCCAATCCCATATCAGTCTGTATCCTCTCCAGTGTCATCTTAAACTCAGGTGGGACAAAACTGAACTCCTGATCTTTCCCTCAGAAAGACTTACATTTTCCATATTTTCTGTCACTGTGGGACATATCACCATTCTCCTTTACACGCAGGCCTATAACCTGCTGAATCATTTTTTACCCCTTTCCCTCAGCTCCCATACCTGTTAGGGTTCAATTTAGATACTGATCAATAAGATGTTAGATAACCAAGCTCAATCAATTTATTAATCAACTATTATACATCAAAGATTAATCATCATGATTCAGAAAGGGTTAATACTTTACCCAATTCAGGGAGAGAGTTTGCAGCTTTACTTGTGTTTCAGCTTTCTCTCTGTCTCTGCTGGGTTTTTATAACCTACTTGTTTACACTATTTGATTTGCCCATTACATTCTGCCACTCGTCACAGACTTACATTATCCAATCATGCATTAATGTTATGTTTGTGGCTAACATTTCCTGTACACCTGCAAGGTGAACCATGTACCTCATACATTCCACAGGCAATACAAAGTTCATTTGCAAGTCATTTTCCATAATTTCTTTAGTCATAACTATACAAAGCTTCATATTTAGTACCTAACTCAATTCATGCAAACACACCTACCTACTTATTCCTTTCTTGTGGTTACAGTTACAATTTCATAACTTGTTTTTCAAGTAGCAGAACCAATCACATTTTACCTGAAGCGCATATAGGGTTAAAAACTACTTTATGCAGTGGTACAAATAAGTTATGAAAGTGGGTCATGCCCAAGATACATTTCTATTTCTTGTAGGTCATGCCCCACCTAAGTTAAAACTCAAGATCCTTCGACATAACTGTGTGGGATGCTGGAATTTCTGGGACTATATGGCAATAAGTCCAAGTCATGTCTGACTCTTGTTGCTTCTTCCCATACAACATTTTCTAAGATTCAGCCTTTTCTCTGTCCAACTGAGGAAAGTTACATTCATATACTACCATTGGCCATCTTTCTTCATGTAATTCCTCATTGGTCTCCCCAGCATGCACACTTGTCCCCTCCAGTCTATGGAACAGAAAGCCAAAAGGAGCCTCTTCCTTGTTCTTTCTCATCATAACACTCCCTTTGAATTCCTCCACTGCATTTAATTAAAGCTTACTATCATCACTTCCAAGGCTGTAACCTACACACCCATCTTCATCTCCTAATGTGTCATGGCCCCACCACTCTACCACTGATGCCAAATGCACTGCCTCACTTCTCTGCTTCTCACACAAATGTTTCCAAAAGTTTCTCCTTGCTGCTCCCACATATGTATTGCTCTTCACGAGTTAGTCTGCAAAATCTTTACCTTCTCCCTGAAATCCTTCCTGAAGGCCCACTTTTCCACCCCACCTACAATAAAATAGTCATTAACATTTCAGTTATTTATCTGTTATCCTACTGCTCATCTACGTGGTGGGAGTGGGATAAATATACAGGAACTGATGCTGGGAATTAGTGCACCATTGCTACATAAGATCACGCCATTGTACATGGTATTTTTGCCATATCTGTATATTTTCAAACTATTGGCGAAGGAGAAAGATGAATTATGGAGGAAGAGCAAAGAATATAGTGTGTTTAACTTTGAATAAAAAGAAATAAACTTGTCATAAGTAAGACATGTGCCTATCATTCACCTGACCCTTCTGCTTTTGTATTGTGTCCCTTTCTCCTTCCTTTTATATATTTTATGTTCATGAAAGCAGGGACTGTGCATTCCCCTGTGTTTAGAAACTGCCTATACCTACTACATGTCAGATACTACAGGAATGCAAACATCCAATAGAATCCACCTCTTTTGTACTATAAATTATA